>CAIGRT010063752.1:0-19265 GCA_903798405.1 Fraxinus platypoda | reverse complement strand
ATGAATTACAGGGAAAGTAATTGTCTAGAAATTGTTTTGTAGGGAATTGTTAATTAAGTGTGTTTGATTGATATAATTTTTCACCCGTAAAATTTTTAAATTTTGTGTTCGTTTGACTTTGTTTTACATGGAAATTATCTATTAAAGTGATTTTTTTTTCCACAATTGTTTATAAAATTTGTTTCCATTGCCAAAAAGTAAAAAAAAAAAAATGAAAAAAAAATTGTTTCCTAAAAAAATATTTTTTCCATCAAAGTTTAGTATTCGTTTGATTTTTTTTACAAGGAAATTGTCCATTAAATTGAAATATTTTTTTACAATTGGTTATGACATTTGTTTCCATTGCAAAAAAAAAAATTCAGTAGCCACCTGGAAAAATTTTTCCCACCAAAAAGGTGGGAAAAAATTTTCAACAAAAACCCGGAAAATAGGTGGGGAGGAAAAACATTTTCCGTGGAAAATTTCGCCAATCAAACAGTCAAAAAAATGAAAAATGAAAAATATTTTCTTAGTTCCATGGAAAATTTCGCCAATCAAACGGGATCTTAGTAAATTATAAGTCATGAGTCTTATAAAATCAGTAAATAATAAATAAGTATAAAATATAAATAGATAGAAATTATGAATTTTATAAATAATAATAAAATTTGATCAATTTATAAAATTATAAATTTTGCCAAACATGGACGGAAGTTTAATGAAAGAAATGAAATCCCCACGCCGAGTTTCCTGCAATCATTCTTTTAACCTTTACTTCATAGGCATTCGTCTTTTTGGATGTAATCAAAGTTTTTGGCTATTCACACCTCAAGACTATTCATTTTTCAAGCGTAATCTCCGCCAGTTTCGGCGGGAAAATGGCAATTCCCATTTCTTCTTTGGCCGAATAATAGCGGTCTCAAAACTGTGAAAAACGAGCTTCTGAAGTCTTTCATTATCAGGTATACACCATTTTGCTGTTTTTCTGAATTTTAGATTAGATATCGAGTTCTTCTGACATTTATCTCCTGTTTTATTGCTTCTTGAATCTAGGGTGTTTCTGAGGAGATTTCGGAGTGAAGATCAGTGCGAATGAAAAGAATTTGATGTTTTGACATTTAAATTGAAATGCCCAAACAGATAGTCTATGGTGGTACTGAAAAATCTAGAACTCTAGAAGCAGAATATATGGTGTGAATAACATTTTTGGCCTCGTGTTGGGTTGGGTTTTGAGAACAAAGTAGATTAGATGAACCCATTAGGTTTTGGAACTTAATTCTGTGATTCAATTGTTACTTTGAATTTAGCAGATTTCGATGGCTCAGTCTAATTCTAAGGAACCCATAAGTCAGAATTATAATGTGAAGGGTTCTCACTCGGGGTCTTTATCTCAACCCTCGTTTTTCACTAGTAATGGCTTGCCCCCATTAAGTCCTTTTTCCCGTTGTGAGTTGTTGGCTTCTTCAAACTATAGTTTGATGGAGGAAGCAGATGTTACTCGAGGGCCACCACTTACTCCATCCTTTCCGAGGAACAATGTGTGGCAAGGTAGTGATGGTCTTCTTCTGTGTAAAGGACATCAAAGTTCTAGCAGTGACGTTCCATTAGGATTTTCGACTATGATCAAGTCTTCACCTCTGTTGGTGCCTATAAGTGGTCAGGCAGTATTGGGGAAAACGATGCATATAAGGGAGAATCTAGGAAATGATAAACCCGTTGGGTTGAAGGGACGAGAAATGGATACAAGTAATGATAATAGGAGCAATGCAGAGGAGATAGGTGTTAGGAAATCAGAGGGGGATGTGGAAGATGATTTGTTTAATTCATGGATGAAGTTTGATAGTGTAGATTCATTGAACCCATCTGGCATTGAGGATAAAGACAAGGACATTGTCGTTTGTGGCACAAAGATGAGTGGTGGTGACAACAACAGTACTGAATCAGAATCTGTCTCAAGGCTTGGGTTGAGTTCAAGGGAAGATGTTAAATGGAGCACAGCTGGCGATATTGCCGCTCCAGCCAGACACCACAGGAGTCTTTCGATGGGTAGTGCTCTTGGAAATTTGAATTTTGGTGATGAGTTGCCAATTTTTTTGGAAAATCCAGCTGGTCGGCTACCTAGATTCAATTCAATGACTGAAAACTCTGGTAAACTCAACTTGGAGTTCGGGCATGGTCAGTTTAGTGAAGTTGAGCTTATAAAGATTAGGGCAGACGAGTGGCTTTCTGAAATTGCTTTCTTGGAGCCCAAACGTGCAAAGAGGTATGACAGTTACCAATATTTCCTGTATTATTGATTTGATCAAGTATTTTTTATTGAGTGCATTTCAATACTTTGTCTTTTCATCTCAGGATATTGGCTAATCGCCAATCAGCTGCTCGTTCGAAGGAGCGGAAACTGCATTACATCTCAGAATTGGAACACAAAGTGCAAACTCTGCAAGCAGAGGCTACCACATTGTCAGCACAAGTTACTATGCTACAGGTTTTTGCTAACAACTTGAGAGTTTTCTGCCATTTATTAACATTTAATCGCGTGGTAATTGGTACATGTATTTCCTCTTCAGAAAGACTTTGCTGAGCTAACAAGTCAGAACAATGAATTGAAATTCCGATTTCAAGCCATGGAGCAACAGGCACAACTAAGAGACGGTACCCAGTTTTCTTCCATAATAACCTTTTTATAGATTGATATGGGGATGCACTGATTTTCACTCAGATACACACTCTTTAGCTGTGTAGATAAACAGGCAACATTAGTTGCATCATATGATTGCGTCAGCACTTGAGTGTATTATGAGCATTTATGGCTAAGCTCAAGAATAAGTGAAAGTAACTTAACATTTTTGTTTCCAAACATGTTTCGAAGTAACTCTTACCCCACTGTCAAAATAAGTTACTTTTTTCATTTTTCATGAATGAATTTATTTTATTACTTATAAGAAAGCTTTTAAGCTTAGACAAAAATGCTCTATATGTTGGAACCTATTTAGTTCTCTCCACTCCCTGTCCCCTCTCTTCACTTGCTAGTCACTCACACTTGTGCTCGCTTTGAGAATGAAGTTATCTTTCCGCATCTGAAGACCACATCTCTGTTCCTTCAGAATATTTCATTCCTGTGTTGAGTTATAGTCGCCTTGCAGCAGAGTTCTGAGATACTTTATGAAGCTTATCTGATGTGTCTTCATTTCGTCAAGAAATTTATTTTTCAACAAACTGATAAACAAATGGTGTGTTTCCAGCATTTGGTTAATCTATATCATTTTAATGGGATAAAGCAAATACCGCTAGTTTATCTAATAGTGTGGACTTTATCACTGTCATATTAATATCATGATTGAAGATTGGGACTTATCTCTTTTAAGGAGATTTTGTTTCCTCTCCCTCACTTCTCCTTTTACTTCCAAATTTATCAGGAACAATACTTGGAGGCTTTAAAAATTTTTGCTAAGCTCACAAGCTACTTAAATGGAACGTTTTTGAGAAGCATGGCTTAGGAGCTTTTAAGCTTAACCAAACTTGGTATTGGTTTTTTTCTTTTTCTTATTGTTTTTTTTTTTTTTTTTGGATAGGGTGGGGGATGCAGGGGTGTATATTTGTCATTAGGACCAATAATTAGTTATCGTTTATTATTTTTCTTCCGTATATTTTTCGTAAGTAATTATTATTCTAATTCTTGTAATAAAGTTCAAGGCACCATATTACTCACTCATGTTTGCAAGCCTATCCCAAAAGCCTGCTGATATAGTAGTTCTTGATATGTAATTGGACTTTACACGCTAGACATTCAAGATTTTATGATATGTGCTTTGATAAGACGGGCAAGCTAGCATGGGAAATAGAAACAAAATAAGAGAGAAGGAGGAGAGAAGAAAAAGAGACTGAAAAAGAGATAAATTTAAGAGGAAGAACTGTAATTCTTGATTAATATAAATAGAAGCCCTAGTTCCCCTTTTATATTTGCACAGAAGTTAATTTCAAGGGACTTCTAAGACATCACAAGCATATTCAACAATCAAATTCGTAGATAATCAAACCAAATCTTAGTCGAACAGTATATTATCCTATTTCTCCTACTATCTCCATCACCGGACTTCCAGCTCTAAACTTTGAGCCATAAGGCAGTGGAGGGTCAAACAACTAGCTCATGAGTTTCAAGCCTGTGCCTCACGGTGTCATAGTTTAATGTATGCCAGCATTGTATGATAGGCATGTTTGGCTAAACTTAAAAAGTTTATTAATAAGATTAAGTTTTGAAATAAATAATATTCTATTGGTCAAAGTTGAAAATAAGTAGTTGTTGTCATACTAAATAACTATTTTTTAAAACTCAAAAGTAACTCCTCCAAACATGTTTAAAACATAGTAAATCTCTTACTCTTTTTTTTTTTTCTTTCTTAATTTTGGCAAAAAAATGCTCTTAGTCATTCTATGTTGTGAGTGATTCACTTGAACATAATATCGTTAATACTTTTTCTTTCTGCCTATTGGATTGTCTTTCTTCTGGGCTGGGAATTGGACACAATCCTTTACTTTTCCTAATGGCAGCTCTGCACGAGGCATTGGCCACAGAAGTTCAATGTTTAAAGGAGGCATTTACTGCAGAAGTCCAACGTTTAAAGCTTGCAAATTTGGATCTTAAGGAAGAAGAGAGATTGTCCAACTTCATGGCGCATCAGGTGCCCATGAAGCATCACATTTTCCAGATGCAGCATCAGCAGCCAAGTCAAATCCAACGATTATCAGTCGCAAAATCCATTACAGAGACAACAAGTACTCCTGCCTCGGCATAGGCATCTGGGTTCAAAGCATGGAGTGGTGAGTCTCGAGTTAATATTAGGTACACATTTGTCCATTCATGATAAGCTGCACAGTTTTCTGAGCTTGATTTATAACAATATCTGTTATAACATATATTTTATCTTTACTCGGTTATAATTATATTTATTTACACAGTGAATAAATATTTTGTTCATTCATTGGTTTTATAAAATTATGAACTACAGATAGACTTTAAGCTAGGTTGTAATGCTCAACTTTTTTGACTTTTTTTCTTATATTTGGCCTTAGATAATTCGTGGTTGATTGAAACAAGTTTTAGTATTCCTTAAGCGATTGTGGCTATTTATGATTGCCCTTTGACCTTATGGTTTGTGTGAATTTAACGACAAAGATTATGTTGTGTTATTTTTCATTGTATATATACACAAAATAATCTTTGTTATTTGAATTGAATTGCAAAATGTCCACTCATTAATTTTCAAAATTTTCAATGTTTATCGATTTTTCAAAATAAATATGCACTTGTAAAAGAATATTTAACATTATCATTGAAAAGATGTTTATAAAATGATGTTTATTTGAAGAGCTTGTTAAATCATTTGAGTCTAGGTTAAATTAATTCATAGAAGATGTCTTTGTTCTAATTTAATTTCTATTGTTGAAGATGGATTACAATGGATCAAAATACATGCGCACAATATTAGATCGTCTATAAATTTTACTATAGCACACGTTGAAAATTTAATAAAATGTGACCATACATTGAGAAATATGTTCACACCATGGAAACACCTTAGTTTATGAAATGTTACATTAAAAATCATAGTCAGGTTAGGATGTCAACGAGCCGAGCCGGGTCGGCTCGGGTAAAAATGATTCGAGCTTTTTTTGGCCCAAGCAAAATCTAGGCTTAACCCGAGTATTTGGCTTGGGTCTTATCTAGCCGAGTTGAGTCGGCTCACGATTTTTATTTTTTTTTAAAACCTGGCAGGCTGCTTTTGCTGCGACTTGCTGCCTGTGTAAGGCAGCTTGTGGCTGCCTGACACACGCTGCCTCGTGACATGAGCCTGCTCGTCAGGGCCACATGGCCCGAGCCTCTGCGCAAGCTTTTTCCGGGCCGAGCCACGGCCGCGCGAGCCAGAGAACCAATTTGACATCCCTAGAGTCAGGTCATTACATAAGTTTATTGTGAAAACAAGGTTAGTATTCTCTTAATTCAAATGAAACAAGGTGAGTATTTTCTTAACTCAAATGAAACATCTTATTTATTGTGTCAATTTTCAGTAGTTGTGGTTTCGAAAGACCTAGTCATATTAGATCTTATTTATGAACAGAATGAATAATGAATTTATAGTTGTTGCATTGTCTTGTCATTATATTGGATAGATCTTGATGTTTGATCAAAAACAGGGGTCCTAAGGATATGTAGTGTTTAGGAATGTAAAGATGGGCTAGGCCGAGGCCAGAGTCGGGTGTGCTAGGCCTAAGTCTCTCGGCCATGCGGCCAGGAATGTCAGGCGTGCTATGCCTAAGTCTCCCAGCCATGTGCCCGGAGATGATTATTTTACAAAATGTTTGTCCTTGTTCTTTTGTTATTATTCAAGGGGTGGACGTGTTCTGGTGGCAGAATTCCACTTATAAGCATGCTTGTAAAAAGGGTTAGAAACCTCATGATCTTTCTGCTTCAACTTGCTTGTAATTGTGATAATTTCTATTGAGAAAAAGAGTGAAAGGAACTTTGCATCAATTTGTATTTTATGCTTTTTCCATGTGAATGGAGGCTCCACACTTTGTTGATGTTCACAATTCAGAGGCCAATCTCCTGTGATAATTCCTGTTATACCCTAAATGCCCAATTTCCACTTGTAAGTAATAAGCTTCATTGTGACATTCTGTCGTCAATGATTAGTTTCAGCACGGTGGAATGTTCCTTTTTCTTACATATAAATGAAGATATAGGGTAGCATGGACTGACCCACAAGGACAGCCTGTACTTAACCGAGCCTTGCTTGAGCCGTGCTCAAAGTTCACATTCTAACTTTTCGACAAAACTATACTATTCTTTGCAACATTTTGATGTTATATTAAGGATAGGTCATACAATCATTTATTAAAAGCAAAGCAAGAAAAGGGAGAGAGACCTCACAACTAATAGAATATGAGAGGAACATTATTATAGAAACCTTATCAACATAACTTATTTGATTGAATTATTGCCATGTTACCTTTTTACTACAAGGTATGTGCATTTCATTACATGTACAATGATAAATTTGAATACTATATAAGACATGATTGATTGGGCATATTCTTGTTGTTGCCTTGGATCCTCACCTCCCATGATAGAGACTGCGTTCTCACACCATTGAGTCATCAAAATCATTTGATGTGACTTCTTGTTTATGGTACGGTTTCGTTGATTAGACTAAAGTTTTAGCTCGAAATATTAGAAAAAAGAAAATTAATGATGTGTTTCGTACAATTTATTACACAAAAGGTAATATTATACTACAAAACTTCATGGTCAGAATTATCGAGTACTATCATTTTACAAGTCAAGAGGCTTTTAAATATTTTTCATTCAATTATCTTTACCTTATGTCATTTATTCACTTGTTGCATTATTCCATATAGGGGTGAAAAGTGGAACGAGTTAAGCTGACTCGTGAGTGAATTTTTTTTTAATTAAAAACCATTGACGAGTAGTGAGTGTCTTGTGGGACGAATCAAATTACACTTTGGTTGAGCGAATTGACTCGTTGACTAACTGAATCGAACGGCTCGATTTATCCTACCTCACCCCCTAATTTTATATATGAGGCACGGACACCGGCATGGCAACGCACATTACAGTTGCACAAAACATTAATCCAATAATAATTGGATTCATGTGCCTTCTGAAGTGTGGGTCCCATTGTCTGACACGTGGAAAGTGAAGACAGAATTGGTGTCAACGACATAATTGGTGGATGGGACACGAGGAACAATGTTATTAGACAACCGTATTTTGTCTGACCCGTTGGTTAATGGTACTTGGACGGGGTCCACCTAGGACCAAAATAGATTGATCATATTGTAGATTTTTTTTTTTTCACAGTAATTTATTGTATATGTAAGAAATTTTTTAATTTACAACTTCAATCAATAAGAATTTATAATAAAGTAAACTGAACAGCATTCGAAACGATTTTCATTTTTATATGCGAGCAAAGCTACTTTCTCTAGTAGACATGAAAGAGAGTAGAAACAGAGTTCAATAATATTGAACACAATTCATCGTCTATAATAAGTTAAGGCAGAATAAACACTTTTAAAACTTGGCAACAATGTTGTTAGCTACCATCCCATTGATCAACATATTAGCTCAATGAGGTAGATGCTCTAGGTGGTTTATTTAAAACTTACTATAAGTGAACTTTGAAGGCATAGCAAAACTTGCTCTTAATTCCCAACTTAAAGTTTCTTATGTTAAAGAGGTAACCAAAATTATATGATTTATTTTTATATTTTTCTTTAAACTTCTTATTATCAAACTTGCACCTTTTAGATAAGTATGCATACATTTGGATTTTATTATTAGTAAATTTTAAGAGGATTAGTGACTTGGATAACATACTGTGTGGATAATAATGAGTATTAATTTCGAATGTGTGGTTGAAATTAAAGTTTAATTTTGACTGGTAGTAGAAGTTCTTTTAAATTACTAAAAAAATTTCTAAAATAGAAGAGAGAGGATGGAAGAGGAATAAGATCAAATGATTTTCTCGTGTTTAATACAGAATAAGAAAAAATAATAAAGATTATAGTCATGTGAAATTATTGTCTTTGCTAAATTTAGACATGTTGGTTTTGTCGTGATGATATTGCCCTTTCAATTAGCCTGAAGATGTGCAATAGAATTTTACGAAGAATAGCTAACTTAATTGCTCGACGCCTTCTAGCAAATATGTGTATAAGGTGAAGGGGTGGTAAATAGGTTGGGTTGAGCTGAGGTGATCAAAGCTACCCATCATGCGAGCTGACTCGTGCTTGCTTATGAGATGAGCCAAGCGTGAGTGGCTCGCTCCACTGGAATGTGGACTCAATTTCGACTCGTCAACTATGGGGCTCCACTTGACACACCATTTGTGGGGGAACAATCGCGAGCTGACTCACTTCGCTAAATGTGGGATCGCTTCGCCCCACTTGACTCATTATTTTTTAATGAAAGTTGCATTCATTCACAACTTACGAGCAAGCTCGCAAGAGTATTTTGCTGCTCAGCTCACTAGCCACTATTTCTTTTGTCATGTATCTTTACTTTCTCTTGTTCGAATTTTGTAACTTTAATTGGTTCCCGGTGGAGTAAAATAGAAGGTCATTTTTAGCAAGTTAACTTCAAGTCTTGCAACAGCGATTTCCCAACATCACCAAACTAGTTTGTTAACATATGAAGTTAACTAATAGGTCGAGACAGTTTGACTCTTTAATATTTATAAATTGTAGTTTCAACATACTTTTTTATAGCGTTCTTAATTTTTGAGCACATTGAGTATTAATCATTGATTAATAATTGTTCCCTGTGCATGTGAAAAAAATTATTGAACCATTGATTTTTGATCGAGTTTTGAACCATAGTTCGTAGATTACGGTACTTAGAGATAATATAATTACTAATTATTGTTGTCATTGTACTATGATGATTGTATCTTAGTTGAAGAAGTAGCAACATTAAGGTTTAAGTAGAAAGACTAGGCTGCTATTAATTAGCAAATAATTATAAGTCATTATGATACAACAGATTAAAACCACTTCATTAATACTTTTAATTTCATAATTAAAAAGTAAAACCTTTTTCTTTTCTTATTTATTTATTTGTTTTGTTTTTGAGACGGCTCTAATACTGAAGAACAATTCTATGTGTACAATGATTAGTGGATTACAACACACTCACATTAGTGTGGACCCCACCAATTAATTAATTAATTGGTGGGGCCCACACTAATGTGAGTGTGTTGTAAGTGTTGGTGGGGCCCACACTAATGTGAGTGTGTTGTAAGTGTTGTAATCCACTAATCATTGTACAAATGGTTTTTTTTTTAATACTGAAACGCGGATGCTATACACCCGGACTTGAAATACGCGATTGAACTAGATTTAAGGCAAGTGTTGAGGTCCATGTTCCCAAAACTGCCCTTATTGTATCCGGTGCAATTTCCAATACTAATTCATGAAAAAATGCAGTAACCCGGTACTGCTGTAACACTATTCTAGAGTGAGAAGTAGAGTGAGGGTGAGAGAATGGGAAGATCGGGTGCATCTTCATGCCTCAAGATCATCACCTGCGGCAGTGATTCCGTCGACCGTGACGATCTCCAAGCAACCGATGTATATATGGACTATATCTATTTCAAATTATATATGGATATCTCTTCTCGGTTTCCTTTTGGCTTTTCTTTCTTTCTTTCTTATTTTTTTTGTGATTCGACTCCGATTTAACAAAATCTGCGCATTACATTTCTGTTTGTTTAATTTCTTTATCTGCATTTTTAGTTTTTTAGATGTAGAATTGCTGTGGTTATTAATGCATCTGCTTGTAGCTGTATTTGGGAATAGAGTAGCTAGATTAATTTTTTGTTTTGTTAGGATTAGTAGAAAATGCATATTTGTTTGTTTTTCTGTGATTTTTGAAGCGCGAGTATGATATCTTTGATAAATCTATTTATGGGTATCTATGTATATATTTGATCTGAAACTTCATCAAAATTGTCGAGTTTCCCAAATATAGAAGATTAAGGGTTTGAACTGGATGATATCTTGTATGTCCAAAGAAAGAAAAAGCTCCAAATCATGAAATTTATGAAGTTAGGATCTTTTGTTTGTGTGCTTTATAAGATGGCATCTTTTGCTCCTCTGTCACTTCCTGGCTTTAATACATAGTTGATACTAATTTAAGAGTCATTGTACAAAACAATGTGGCCCTGCTGTATCAATTGAAATTTGAAATAATGGTACCAAAATGCAGCTTTATTATGGCCATTTTTATTATATATTCAAGCGAGAGTGGAACATTCTGTTGGGATTAAATAAAAATCAGATCTTTGAATCTAATATTTAAAAATTATCCTGTGTTTTCTTCCTGTAAATTGGCTCTCGCTTCTAGAAAAAACATACTTGTATTAATTTAATTCAGATTAGCACATATCATTCAATATGTTTCAAAGTTCTATTAGTGCTTTTGGGAAGCTCTTTTTGACCTGGTTCCTTGTGAAGAGCGTATTAAGAAGTGTTTGATTTAGTTATGTTGAGTTGCTTTTCTTTGGTTCCTATTCTTTGGACTAGATAAATGAAAAGTTTAATCTATTTTGATAAATAAATGGGAGTATAATTTCACATGGAATAGTGCTTGAGAATGAACGTTCATTCCAAAGGTTGGTTTAGCACAATTGTGATTTGAGTCATTGAAGTTTGTTGCTCTAGTGGATTATGGAAGCTAGGTTTTCATGATGATATGCTTCCTTATTGCCTGAACTCAGTCATTGTAATCAGTAATAAGATTATGGCATATGTGAACGATACCAATAATGTATGTATATACTTTGATGTTGGAAAAATGTTCTATGCCTGCACTCGACTTAAGGTATATAATCAGTGGGCTAGAAAAAAATTTAGATATTAGAGATATTCATTTTAGGGATAGTGCACTTAATTCTAATGCAGGAATCGCTATATTCACTTTCCTTGTAAATGTATCTTCGGTTCCTAAGATCCCATATAAATAGTTAGATACCAAAGTACAATTTAATTAACCAAAAGATTTTTGGATTACAGGAAAAACAGATCCATACCATCAATAAATTTGAGAGCATGTTTGGGAAGTGATTATAAATGGTTTAAATTATAAATAGATAAAAATGATTGGTGGACAAGTGGATAGTACTCGTGGGTCCCTTGAAATGTGTGGATAAAACATGGCTGGAGTGTTTATAAACAGTTTATAAACATAAGCCATACATAGGCTGAATGTTATAATGAAAAAAAAGAACTGTACGTACATAGCAATAACAATGTTACGTGATGATACCTGAAGCTCCCGGTGCCTAAAGATGACGGCCGATTGCAACTTCCGGTACCTGAAAAGGCTATTTCCCTCTATGGGACTCCGATGATTAGTCAGTGGAGCATATGGAAGAGTTTAAATATAAAGGTTCAAAAGATTGAGGTTTCAAGAAGATACCTGTAGGAGTGGGGTGACTAATATATAGACAATTCTCCTGATGATGTGGCATGGAATTAGTTGTCTATGGATACAAAAGGTGTCATATCCGCTGCTTGATCCCCAGAGGGAATATAGGAAGTGGTGTTCACCATATGGTAGCAGTTAAAAACATTGGACGGATCCTTTAATGCCTCGGTGTCAAGAGTTTTCATTGTGGTTGACCCATCGACCTGTTATTGCGCTGTTGACCTTCTGTGACTTCTCTAGTCGGTCTGATTGGAGTCTGGGTAATTATCAATCGATAGTTTGAGGGCACGAGGCAATATGACAGCTCATTGATTGACCACAAGGTCAAGAAACTCTCAGTTGCTCGTCTAGGAGTTACTTCAAATTTGATCTTGGGATTTTGCTCCCCTCCTGAACACGTGTCTTTCATTTATGGTCATGTTGATGGCGACTCCTATCTACTTGTGCTCAAGAAAGCGCCTAGATCGCCAGTGTTTGTTGAATGGGATTTTCCCCCACCTCCTTGATACCATTCATAAGTAGCCGGGTCAACATCACGTACAGTCTATCATGGAGTCGAGTTCTGTCTAATTTCAGTATCATTATAGATTCTACCAAGTAAAATCAAAATTAGAACATAAAAGTGCATGATGTCATGTAGCCAACAACTCTATGCCCATTTTTTTTTTTTTTAATATAAATACCATACTTTTATATCAGTTAACAAGCAACAAAGTATGTTTTTAAGGAAAAATTGTAATTGTTGGTATCAGAAAATTTTTAAGGATATGGAAATAAGAAAATTCCCTAAATTCGTTTTTAATTATTAGAGAAATTGTTGAGTAATAGTATCAAAAGCGCGGTCTACTTGCTAATTAATAAGTTACGTAACAACATTATCCTCTTGAAAATTCTTCATAATTGATGATGTTCAACATTATTTTAGGTTATTTCGCATGCTCGACATCAACCAGAACAAATGATGAGATCTAAGTAATGAAGAGTGTGAACTGCAGTGTTTAGTAATTTAGCTGCACATACTGAGCTTTCTACATGGAAAAGATAGAGATTAATTATGCATTATTTTACCCAAGGTATTGACTATTTATCACATGCCGTCTAATTTAAATATCAGTCTTTTTAAATATTAACAAAAACAGTAGATCCAGAGTTGGTTGAGTTTGATGCTTTTCTTAATGATTTTTGCTTGCCACATATTGCTGTCTTAAAGTGAAGACTTGCCATGTGATTTAAATGAGACTATAGACTAAATATCTAGTGCATATTTTGCCTCTAAAATAAACGTTAGTGTTCAAGTCCGATGGTGCATGAATCATGGTCACAGTGCATACATAAGATCTTATAATAATACTGTTTGAAATTTCATGCACCTTTTCTACCCGTGGTTTGTCATGCCTACATATATTTGACTAAAATCATGTATACTTGTTTGTATTCCACACCTTCAATGAGCGTATGACATGTCTGTGCATTTAGTGCAGTTTAGTTTCAAATGTGTTCTGGCAGGTATTTTCCACGTTACTCCATTGTCGTTCTTTATGTGCTATGAGCTCAATCCTGTTGTGCGTTTATGTAATTATCCATTTCTCTTTAAAAAAGTAGCCAAAGTTTTTCTCCTTAGCATCTTTACTAAATTTAATTATGTAGCTAGAATTTTGAATTTGAGTTGGCATTGGCATCGGTTTTGTTGAAGTTATTTGATTCCGATTTCAGAGCCAGGATTCAAGCGATAGACGTGGATGGAGTTTCCGGAATAAATCTGCTAGACATCAAGTTCTGAACACTACTGTTATCTCAGGAGCACCCTCCTCGAACAAAGCAAGCTCGGAATCTGCCACTGTCAGCTTCCAGTCACAACCTAACTTGACTTCTCCAGAAAAAACTTCTTCAATTCAATTGACAGATGAAAAAATTGAGTTGCCAGCTCAAGTGAGCTCAAAACTATCAGACACCATAGCTGTCAGAGAAGATAACACTGCTGTCAAAGGGACGCCAGAGGAGTCCACCGTTATTGCTATCCAGGCTGCTATTAGGGGATTTCTGGTATGCCATTTTACCATTTTATGATTCAAGCTTCGTTGAGTACATAAACTACTAATTCTAGATATTTTCTTCTTATGTTATACCAGGCTCAGAAACTACTACTCAAGCACAAGAACATAATTAAATTGCAAGCTGCTGTACGAGGACATTTAGTTCGGCAACATGCTGTGGGAACTCTTCGGTGTGTCCAAGCCATTATCAAGATGCAGATTCTTGTTCGAGCACGTCGTGCTCGTCAGCTTGTAGAAGGGTCTTTAGAGAAGGAAAAGAATAAACATGGGAATGATGGTCACATTCCAACACTCTTGGTAGTGGCATTCCATTTAATTATCTGGATAGTTTTCAACATCCTCCCATGACAACGAAAACATTAATAATTTTATCTCTCATGTCTATTTAATGATTGCTTCATGTGGAGCAGGACCAAAATTTATCATCGTTCACTGATTAGCTTTTCTTGTACTCGCAAGTAGCAATTTTTTTTTTTATTTTTTGGCAGTAGCGGGTTGTTTAGTTTGATCCTTTCTTTATTTTCAGGGGAGTAAAGGAGAAGATAGACCTGTCACATATACTTCAAATGAGAAACTACTACGCAACAGATTTGCTCGTCAGGTAAATTATCTAACATGTTTCTGTTGTTTTGTTCCGAAGTACAACAGTTCATTTACCTGCAATTAGCAGTTAATTTTTCTAATTGTTGACTTGCATTTATTTTTATAATGTAAGCTTATGGAATCGATACCACGGACAAAAACTATCAATATCAAGTGTGATCCTTCAAAATCTGACGGGGCCTGGAAATGGTTGGAGAGATGGATGTCTGTTTCATCAATGAGCATTGAAGAGACACATGAATCAGGATTGGCTGCAGAGCAGCAGGAGAAGGACAACCGTGGGTGTTCTGTTGCCCAAGTGGAAATCGTAGTTCCATCTGAAAGTTATTCCGAGCCAAAAGATTTGATGTCTGATGTACGAGCATCATCTGGGACGTCTGAAAATGATGACAGTTTGATCACTTACGATGCAGAAAACTTGGACCTCCAAGCTAACATATCAACTTCACCTTCCTTGAGTCATATACGTGAGCAGTCTCAATCCCATAACATTGATGAATCTAATTCAAGATATAATATATCGGAGTCTCTTCCTATTCAGAATAAAGAATCAGATTTAATTTCGGAAGTGGAACACATATCTGTTCCAGGGAAGGCTGAAACAGCAAATGAAGATATGCTCGCTGCAAAAAGGTTCCCCCCTGAGCAACCTGAAACTGATGTAAAGAAGTTGACATTCAGTTCAAGGAAGGCCAGCAATCCTGCATTTATTGCTGCTCAGTCAAAATTCGAGGAACTGAGTTCAGCCACCAATTCGGCTAAGTTAACAAGTCTGTCCAATCAACATCATGGAGTTGAACCTAAATCAGATAAGACTTTTTCTGTAACTGATCAAACAATTGGGTCTAGGGAGATGGACTCGGCTGATAATTCTGTTTCTCATGCTTCAGTGCTTCAAATTGGTGGCTCTGAATGTGGGACTGAACTTTCCATTTCTTCAACTCTTGATTCACCAGATAGGTCTGAGGTTGGAGCCACTGAATTTGAACAGGGACATAAATTTTCAGATGTGATTGACCATCCAGAAGTCAATGAGAATGTGGGAGTTGAAATTAATGGCAAGTCCAGTATTCCAGCAACTGATTTATCATATACCAAATCAGATCAGCCCGAGAGGCTTGACAGCGCTAACCATGCCAATGGTGAAAGTGGTAAGTCCATGAATGCTGCAGATTCATCACAGGCAAAAGAGAAGCAAGATACAGATCCAAATGACATGAATCTGGAGCTGGAATCCGAGGCTAGCCATCCGGCATATAAGTTGTCGCCCGAAGCTTCTCCAAGAAGTCATATAACTGTCTCTGAATCTCTTGCAACACCTTCTAGCAAGACATCTGTGAAACCCAGGGAAACCAGAAGTGCAAAAAGTGGGAAAAGTAGGTCATCATCTGTGGATAAAAGATCCCCTTCAAATCGTAATCTAGATTCTGGTGCAAGAAGTAGCTTGGAACAGTTACCTAAGGATCATAAAACTGGAAAGAGGCGAAACTCCTATGGTGCAACTAAACCAGATAATGTTGACCAAGAACCAAGAGATAGTGGTAGCAGTAATTCTGTACCAAGTTACATGCAAGCAACGGAGTCTGCAAGAGCTAAAGCTATTACCAATAGCTCCCCGAGGTCAAGTCCAGATGTACAAGACAAGGATATTTATGTAAAAAAGAGACACTCCCTACCTGGCACGAATGGAAGACAGGGATCACCGCGCATTGAGCGCTCTGTGTCTCAGACACAGCAGGGTACAAAGGGGAATGAAATGCATTCTCCTCAAGGTATTATCTAAATTTCCATCTTTTTCTTTTCATGCATGAAGTCACACAGTGAATCAATTGCCTTCATGCTTTAAAGTCCTCCTCTAATACTAGACCCTAATTGGTCACTGCCTAGAAATTGTTAGGGACGCTTATATAAAAATCCAGCAAAATACATGGATCTAAGGTGTAATATCTTCATATGTTTTCAGCAGTATTGTCTAACATTTCATAATTTATCACGAGGATTGTAGACCTTTTCCGTGATATGACTTGGGTATTTGGATTCACTTGCAAGTTTTCAAATAAATCTAACACCACTGGTATCTAATATCCATGGACAAAGAATAAGTGCTTATCTAGAAGATCTGAGCTGTTTTTCCGTTCTCCTTAATTTCTTAGAAATCAAAGACATGAGAACACTTTAAAATTGTTGACAAGTTGTCATCAAGTGTGTCTGCTTTTGCATTTTTGTAACACTACCTCAATCCCATTACTAGTTCATGCACTTGAGGTTCTGATATAGATATGAAAAACTCCAGCTACTCACATTGTAGCATTGTCAATCGACAGCATGGATGGAAGACAAATGTAATATTGTAGGAAATGCATTTGTGTCTGAGGGTACTACTGGGGAGCGTTGGATGATGAACAAAAAAATTTCTGTCCAGCCGACATCAGTTTCAACTTTGCATTTGTGACCTGTGTTTATTGTTTCTGGTTTTCATGTTAAACTAATTTTTGTATTGGCTAAAATTGATCGTTCTGCATGAACCCATTTGCTTACTACTTGAATCCTGCTTTTTTTAGATCGCAAGTGGCGGAGGTGATAAAACACTCAGCGATGCAAAGTAAATGGTATTTGACAATTTCTAAGTTTGGCATTTGTGATGGAGGAGCTGCCTTGTATTATTCCATCTAATTGTTCAATGCAGAAAAGTAACACAGAAGCATGCTTTGAAGAAGTCTGTTTTTGTTGAAAAGCGCCAGAAACGAAGTGAGGTTTCTTGTAAATTTACCATGTTGGTATGTGGATTACTTATTTATTTGTTTCTTTTTTCTTGTGAAGATTACCTTGTTTTCCTAAGTAGAGTTTGATTGTATGTAACTTAAACAATATGTTCGGCAGCCATATGATTATTTGCTGTGGGATTTTTCTCGTTTCTTTTTAATCTTTGAGACATCTTTCTTATTAGGTCGATAATATTATGGCATGATGCCACTGTTCGTGTAGTTAGTTTTTTGCCTGTCGCAACAGATTGTCGAATGAAAAATAACATGTGTTGGAATAGCATAAATAAAACATTAAACTAAATAGTCAATTGTGATGCAATTCTTTTTGTTTCCACGGCTAAGACTTGAATAGAGTGATTGGATTGAGTGACGCTTAACTCATTTGAAATCACAAAGGAAGTTCACAGAATCGATACTCTAAAATTCAACAAAACTAGCACATCTTATGACATATCAATATGAACATATAATTTTGTGTCCAACACGCTTTCACATACTCCCTTCACATTTCCATTTTCACATAGATTAAAAATTTGTAATTTATATAGTTGAAAATATTAATTTTTCTTAAATTATTTATAATGAATAATGCTATCTATCATCATTGGTGCTAAAACATTAGTTTAGGCGACATTAAATGATAGACTTGAAATGTAGAATTAAGTTATTTATTTAATTATACCTTTCATTTAATGTCACATTAGTGTCGTCTAAACTTATGTTTTAAAACTAGTAATTCTAAATAGCATTATTCTTTTTCTAATATATCCTTACATTAAATAATTATTTAATTATGAGTAGTGCATATTTGTTGATAACAAAAAAAATTAAATAATGGCATATTAAAAAACTAAAAAATCAACAATACTCTCTATGAGGAAAATGATCTATAATTTGAGACGGACGAAAAAGAAAAGCAAGTTTATTTTTATAGGATTGAGGAAGTATATGTGCATTCCCTGTCCTTATACCGGGACACTTTTATGAACGAATGCCGACAAAAATGTTGTTGATGATGTTGTCAATAATTATTGAAAATGTTTTGATCCTTGATTGTCAACAAGAAACCATACATATTGAGGATGAAAGTTCATAATTTATTTAGATGTACATTTTTTTTTTTCTAATTTACAAATAAATAAATTAAGATATTTTTTTCCTTTTAAATTTTTATTTATATAACGACGGATAATTCTTGGTCTCCTTTATCAACACATAAACAGCCTCACAAATTTCAAAAAATCTAAACTATTAATACTTGACTTGGTTTCCATAAACTGACCCAAGTTCTGCGTTTCTTTACTGGTTCTTATGCAAACTGGCCAATTAACTACCCGGACCGGTTTATAAATGCTGAACAATTTTCAGATCAATTTTAAAATAAATATGATTTTGTGACAAACTACTACCGATCATTTATTTGTTATAAAAAAATCACAGAGCTGAAACTTGTGTTTCTAATATGGAAAATTCATTTTAGCTCTGTATTTTTTAAATTTACAATTTACATATATTTGATAGTCAAAAATTAATATTTATTAAAAAAAATTACACATTTACCATAAAAAATAATTAAATGATCAAAATATTCATAATTGAAAATAACAAATTACACCTTTTTTAACATTTTTTTTTATTAATTTTGACTTTAGTAATCAAATATATTCGAATTTTTGTTAGTGAATGAACTTACCGTGTTAGTTAGGTGTAGATTCTGTGTGTACAACTTTTCATTTAAATAACTATGCTTTCGAAATCAATCATGTTACATATACACTTTATGTGACATCAAGTTTGACATTATGGCATGAGTGGACAATTTTAAAATAAAAAACACTTTCCCGCCCATTTGCATTT
>CAIGRT010063742.1:0-16211 GCA_903798405.1 Fraxinus platypoda | reverse complement strand
GCCACTCGAAATAAGATTTAAAAATTGTATTTTATTTGCATTAATTCTGACTTCAAATCAAATAAAACTCTATTTGACGTGAACGAATAAATCTAATAATACAACGCATTTTTGGGGTATTAACTCTCAAACTGGTACATCCTAGTTCTGAAAATGTAGCACTCATCTGATTGTTTTATCAAGTGACTCAAAATGGATTATTGATAATAGGTACTAGAAGACAACTAATGTTAGGTTCCGTTTGATTGCAAAGGTGGAAAATAGATGGAAAGAAAATGTTTTACAGGGAATTGAATTGCCTAGAAATTGTTTTACTATGAATTGTAATTAATTGTGTTTGATTGGCATTATTTTCCACTTGAAAAATGTTGAAAGTTTGGTGTCCGTTTGACTTCGTTTTTTTATGGAAATTGTCCATTAAAGTGATAATTTTTTCTACCATTAGGTCTAGAATTTGTTTCAATTGCCCAAAAAAAAAAATTTGAAATAAAAAAAAATTACCATATCGAATACCATTCGTTTGGCTTTGTTTTATATGAAAATTGTCAATAAAAGTGAATTTTTTTTTACCATTGTGTCTAGAATTTTTTCCAATTGCAAAACAAAAAAAATGGGAAAAAAAAAAGCTGAACCTGGAAAATGAAAAACCAACAAAAACAAAGGAAAACATTTTCATCAATTTCTTGGAAAAAGTGGCGCGTGGGGGCATCAAACAGATGAAAAAGTAAATTCCATTTACCATGGAAAATGATTGTTATCAAACAGCCTTAGTATATTATGTAATTTAGCCATCAATTGAAGTTCCTTAAGAAGACCAAATTTCAAAACAAAACATATATAGCAGTTTTTTTTTATTACTGATCACTTAAAATAGTTGAGAATTCAAACATTCACATCAATCACTTGTGAAAATTATAAAAACATCAACAAAATCACCATCATAGATGCTATTACATATGTCCAACTCTTACATAATAAATTTACATCTAAATTCGACAAGCAGAATCAGCAACCATAAAGCACTTACGATATGACCCCAACCATTAAACAGGTTTTGTCCCCCTTCAGGAACACCTTCTTACTAGTAAGGGCTAGCCTGATGCAAATACACCCAAAAATGAAGATATCTTTGGTCGATTCTATGAAGATAAGAAGAGCTAATTACGTCAGATCGAATGAGAGCAGGCTGGCTTACAAGGACAATGGACGAGGGTGTGAATAGTTTCCCACAAAAGAGGAAAATCGCACAACTCTTAAAGAACAAAGAGTAGTCGCTCATTTCACTCACGAGCAGAATATCCATGTCTCAATCATCCAACATATTAAGATACGGAGATGGAATCTGCTATTAGTCTTTTTTTTATTTTTTATCTCGTAACCGTCTTTATCCATGGGCAATAAGTTCAAGAGATTTGGCCCAAGCCCTGGATTTATACGAACGCAATAGTTGCATATTTAACACCTCAATCCCTACAAAGATTCACTTATCACCAAATAGCTCGTTGGACGAATACATTCTTGGGCTGCTGAAAGAGTGGAGGTGAATTTTTGTGACTAGCTGAATGTGATCATTGATAAGGCTTTGCATGCCCAAAACCAACCCAGCAAACCACTATTACTATGCCCCTATTAGTAAAGTATGGACTTCTTGCAAGGCTTGCCGACGGCCCTACATGAGTAATAGTCAGTAGGGCAATTGAGTGAAATATATCCTCGTGGAATCAACATAGTATATTCCACAACTTCACCCATTGCATTCATTTTTCCCGCCCTATGTAATATATGGGAAAATATCACTATGTAGAATCAATAAAATGACGTGACAACACATATAGTATGAATTCTAGGACGTGCAGGAATTGGTAAACCAATAAGAGATTATGGATTCTCATATGTTGAGTTAGAAAAAGAGTCCACAATAGCCTAATAGAGATATTCTGGGTGTTATGGAAAATCTGAATATAGCGTTGCTTGAAGACTATCGTTATTCAAAGACTGAAAAGTGAGATCACACACATTAAAGCTAGGTAATAGTTGTGCAAATCACCTTGCTAATACGGAAGTGATGTACGGAGAAAATATTGTCGTTTTGGAGACTCCATCAAAAAGTTATATTGACGATAGATTATCAACATTTATTTCACAAAGAATATGCCGCTTTAAAATTTTACTAGGGAAAATCATGTAGGAAAAATCTAATGAAGAAAAAAGAATATATTATTCCTTTTAATTTGATACGGGTAATTAGCGCATAACGTCCACACCATTCACTATTATTGTGGAAAACATTATTACCTTTTATTTTTTTGGCATTTTACCATTACTTCCACCCTTAATTGTGCAAAATGTCATTTTCATCTATTTTCTCAATTAAAAAGTGTGAAATGGCGAATATACCATTCTCATTAAATAAAATAAAAAGAAAAAGAAAAAATTAATAGCAATTATAGTCCCAANTGTGAAATGGCGAATATACCATTCTCATTAAATAAAATAAAAAGAAAAAGAAAAAATTAATAGCAATTATAGTCCCAAATTTTTTTTTAAAGAGCAAATGAGTCCCAAATAAATTATTAAAAGAGAAATTAGCATGTAATGTCCCTACATTTCACTTTTATTGCCAAAAAGATCCTTACCTTTCAATTTTTTGACATTTTCACCCTTAATTACACATTTGATTGCGAAAATCATCATTTCTATCCATTTTTATCAAATTTCTCAATAAAGAGATGTGGAATGATGAATATATCCTCCTATTTAAATTTTAAAAAAGCTAAAATTCCAATTTTTTTTTCAAAAGTACAAATGAGTCCCAAACAAATTATTAAAAATTTAGAAATTAAAATTATTTTTAAAAAGTGGTGCAAACGAGCCCCAAATAAATTATTAGAAAATTAGAAATTAATTTTTTTAAAAAATTGTGCAAACAAGTGTCAAATAAATTATTTAAAAATTAGAAATTAATTTTTTTTTTTAAAGTGCAAACGAGTTCCAAATAAATTATTACAAAATTAGAAATTAAAAAAATAATAATTTCCTTAATTTTCTTTTTTTATTCAAGTTTACTTCGCGAATTCCAAATTAAAGTTCTATTCGTAAGCTCATTGAAAGTAGTAATTTGTGTTGGACTCAAACAAAACTTTGAAATGGAGATAAACATCATTGGAAGGAGTTTGGGTCGGAGACAATGATCCTAGGTGCTAGCAGATGTAAATAATATAGCAAAGTCGGCGCCACAGCGCCACCTATTTTGACCCCTACGCTATTTTGGTCTCTCTTTCCATTTTGGACTCCGTTTTTTGCATTCTACTTTAATTACAACTCTAATATGAGGGTTTGGATGTCACCTACTTATTCCCCATATATAGTTGGCTATTCATTATATTTTAGATGAAGTTAAAAAAAATCATAAACACTTAATCTTTGTATAATTTCTCCATATTAAAATAAAATCTTCATTCTCTATAAATTATTTTGTTTTTGTAATCAATTACTTCATATTGTGCCTTAATTACTTTTTTTTTTTCACAACAAACTAGTATTTGAGCATTCCAATTTCCCTAACAATTGGTATCAAAAAAATAAAAAATCTGACTTCGAGATCCTGTTCTTAAAATTATTTGTAATGAATACTTTTAAAAATGTTGTATTATTGATTGTGATTTGATTGCTAATTGAGACATCCATTTTAGGAAATCCATGTTTGAGAATAAAAACGTCGCTACGTTTGGAGTTCATTTTGCAAAATGTCTCCACCTTGCATTTTTATTTTTATTATTATTATTTTTTTTTTTGCATTTTCACCATTAATTACATATTTGATTGCGTAAAACATCATTTTTATTCAAATTTTCAATAAAAAATTATAAAATGTCGAATATACTCACCTATTTAAATGAAAAAAAAATAAAGAACTAACTGCAATTATAGTCCCAATTTTTTTTTAAAATGTTCAAACGAGCACCAAACAAATTATTCAAAAAAAAAAAAAAAAAATTCTTCCTTCTTCTTCCTCTCCTCTACCACCACTACCAACTTTCCCCCCCATCCAATCCCACTTTTTCCCCCCTCAAATCTATTCAATTTCCATTTTTCCTCACCCCTGCATACTTTAATTCTGGTGAAACATCCTACTGATAGGTAACACTTTTTGAAAACAACACACTTTCTCACCAAACACTTTTTGAATTTGCACACAACGTACACCAAGATATAATCCATAGAATGTACCTTTAACATAATTCTTTTCAAAACAATCGTTTTGCGCAATCAAATATGTAATTAATAGTGAAAATGTCAAAAAAAGGAATATAGGGACATTTTCTACAATAATGATGAAAGGTAGGTACGTTAAGTGCTAATTATCCAAAATTTATTACAATAGTTCGAGTTGATTGACATTTTCACCTCTAATAATTTTAGTGCATTGATTAATTGGATTTTAATAGCAGTTATGGCCTTCGAAATTACTAAAAAGTCACTTAACTTATTTGAAATGATTGAATTCCTTGGTAGGTTAGACTTCGACCAATACAAGGCATTATTTTCTTTATAATTTTTTTAAGAAAATTTAGCAATAATGCATTATTTTCTTGGTAATTTTTTAAGAAAAGTTAACGACAAAGAAAATTTATGGTTTTTCTTTCTTATTCGCATGGTATTCCTACATGATCCAAAAATTTAGATTTAAAGTATATTTGACCAAATAAAATTAAAAGTTAAATTTGCACAGCAAATGTTTAGTATCATTATAATATAAACTAAATATTTGCTCAAACTCATTTTCAACCATACATTTCATAAGATTCACAACTTGTCAACTTTTCAGTATACATTTCATCTACTTTTATCAAAATCTACTGAAAATCTAATTTTTGGCTAAACCAAACGAGCTTACTAACACAAGTAAATGTAAAGCAGTAAATTGAACTGCACACGACTATTTGATCTTCCCGGTAAAGTCAGCAACTATTTTAGATTAGGCTGCTACAAAAAAAAAAAAAAAGTGTAAAAAATCTGGGACTCCCCAAAAGAAGTAAATTTGAATTCTAATACTACAAAATGAATGAACTCTAATTATAACACACAAAGTAAATGAGTATAAATTTGACTTCAAAACCTAATAATCTGTCTAAATTCAGTTAATTGACCATTCCATTTATATTCTAGTCTTATGGTGTGAATGAATACCTGCATTCATTGCTCACGGATGGGGTTCTATAGCAGAATGAATCAACTTCCTTGAATCCGTAGGTTAGTCATAGCGTTCACATGTTCTTTAAGCTTAGTATTTTCAACATAGAATCCCACATGTTCTTTAATAGAAAGATGTCATAGGCAACACATGAATGCAATCATGTACTTAAACATCATGCATTCTTTGAATATCATGGTTCAATACAAACAAACACAAAAAAGCTACCACCACGCTATTCACTTCCTAAATGCCTGTGTCAAATGCTCGACTAGTGAAATATGCATTTAGAAAGTGAATAGAGTGTTGTTATGGGAAGTTATAGGGATGTGGATTTGAATTCTAAATTCAAACTACTCCCTCCAATCCTTTTGATATCTTATGGGTCGGTTTCCCTCACATGGGCGATCAACGACCTGTATTTTCCAACAAAACATTATAACACTACAAACTAAATCTGCTCTAACAGAAGATATACTTGCAGGATATGAGTCAAGCAACTACCTTTTGTGGGTAATCTCTACAGCTACACGAAATTCCTTCTGCAACCAAATAGCAATAGGCTCATCTCATCAGTCAAGTGGAGTGTGGAGATAAATACCCGTTCCAAGTCTCATCTAAGAATTCATAATCCTGTTGAATGATGGTGTCGACCGTAATATCAGCAATTAACTATTGTTGATACATAACATTATGTAAATTTCTTAGGCAGAGTAACCAATCAAACCTGTTGATACCATGTCCATTCAGACAACAGATAGTGCCAGCTACAATAAAACTTAGACGGTGAACAAATATTAAGTAGTTAGAACATTCAGAGATAACTTCAATATTGAGCAACAACGATGGAATGGTAACATGTCATATACAAAATAATAGGATTCGAAGTATCTGTCAAGTTGATTCTAACGAAAGGGGACAAAGATAAAAGAAAAATACAATCATGTCCAAAACTGATGATTGCAATTTGGGTAACATGCCTATGATCTAATTATTCAGTTCTGTCCACGATGGAACAGAAAAGTAGAAGTAAAGAAGCTTTGTATAATCTGTTAATTACATTGGGATCTGGTGAAACTACAAAAGTAGATAACCTAGAAAATCAGGAAAATTTAGGTTTAGGCATGGATGAAGAAATATGATCTGTAGGACCAAGTTTTTGAATCCAATGAAGTAGTCCCTTCTTATGATCATGATGTGCCTGGTTCTGTACCAGGTTCAGGGTTCCATCTCGGGCAAGTGAAGACTGGAACTGCTCTAATACCTTCACAATCTGCCAAAATTCAGGCCTCTTGTCTGGTTGCAGAGACCAACATTGTTCAATCAAAGCTTTCAGGGCCAACGGGCAGCCGCCAGGGATAACAGGTCTCATGTTCTGCAAAATCCCCAACAGAATATATTTCGGTATCAGACATTACGAAAATTATACATCAACTGCAAAAATGTGGGAAAGGGTGCATAAAAGTAAAAATATAAATAACAGAGCCAAAACATTAACGAGCCAACCTAATTTATCTGCTAAATATAGTCATGTCTGAATACTTAATATGATGCCAATAAGCATTGCCAACTGCAAAATGTTATAAATATTGAAGATCAAAAAAATCACCTTGCTCACAACAGCATAAGCAGCTTGTATAGGCGTCTTATCCTCATAAGGGATAGTTCCAGACACAAATTCCCATAATATGAGTCCAAATCCATATACATCGACCTTCCGACCGTAGTGCTTCCGCCTGATCATCTCGGGTGCCATCCAACGGTAAGTACCAGGGTCATCTGCCAGAAGATCACAGTGCATTTCTTCACAAGCTATACCAAAATCAGCGACTTTCAGGTGAAAATCTTCAGTCATGAGTATATTTTCTGGTTTAAGGTCTCGATGAATAACGTGCTGTGAGTGAATATACTCCATTCCTTTAGCAATCTCCAAAGCCATTGACAGTATTGTTTGCAATGGAAGAGATTTATGCTCGAGCTTATGCAAGTATGCTCTCAAAGAACCCTCTGATAAATATTCTGTCACAATGCAAAATACAGGTGGCATTTTGGATGCTGCTATGAACTGCAATTCCAGATCATTGCAAAAGATGTAAAAAGGAGTTTGATGAGAAACAATAATCAAAACTTTCTCAACAACAGCAACAGAACAAACTAAGTTTCTCAATAAATTTGGGGTCGGCTACATGATTCTACTACATCTACTAGAAGATTCAAAACAACTTATACCCTAAATTCACAGAATAAAACTTAGAAAATTCAAAAGAAAAGGTGGCTAATTAATTAGACAAGGACAAGAAGACATAGAACAGGAATCAAGTACCTTTATAACATTTGGATGGCGGAGACGGGACAAGAGAGTAACTTCCCTTGCGAATTGATTCTCCAACCGTACACCCAGGGCTCCAATTTCGTCATTCTCTGGTACTCTAATAATTTTCACCGCAACTGGTTCATCATTGTAGACCCCATGGTAAAGCTGACTGTGAGCCCCATGAGCAAATCTATGCCCAAGAAATAACTTAGAAAGATCAACCGTGCAATCATCCGTAGTTTCTACAGAGATGACCCTCCCTACACCATGATCAAAATACTTTGTCCACCCATCTTTATGACCCTTAGACTTCTCATGAAATTTCATTGATGTGAAGTGCCTAAGGGGACTGGCATTCGCTGGAAACTTTGAACCAGGAATTTTCGATTTAGGTGCCTTGCTATCATGGGAATCTTTATGAAACAACTTTCCAACAATTCTCTTATCGGATTCTTTTCTTTGTGGATGTGGAGTCGAGAATCTCTTCTGACTAGACCTAGCTTCCTTAAAGGTATCAGAAACCTTCATTTCGGGGAAGGGTGATAGAGCCCTCGGCTTGTTTGTGGCAGGGTTTCGCTCAACTTGAGTGACTGTGCCTCCTGGTTTTGGATTCATGGTGACTGCTCGAGGCCTAGATTTGGCACCCGGGATTCTATCTGTCCGAGCAGTAAAAGGAACAGAGGCCAATAATGGAGAATCTAACCGATAACAAACCGTGTGAGAGAACTTCGTTCTCCTTATCCAAGAGCTAACCTCTTCATCCATCTTCTTCTACTTTAATGCCCTAGTATTATTTACTATTCTTTTCCTCCTCCTTCAGCTCCAACAAATGTTTAAAAATCAAGATTTTCCACCAAAATCCCTTTGCAATTCACATTTCTATGTCAAAATATAAACAGTGAAGAATCAAATTTCACCTCCATTGATATCGAAAAAACCTCTGAACCAATTAACAACTGCTAGAACCAGAAACAACTATACACCGCCACAATCAAAACCGGAGAACCCTTTCAAAAGTCCAATATCATCTGTGAACACAATTAAGAGCAGAAAATCTCTCAAATCTTAATCAACCATCAGAAATTTCAAACCTTCAATCTTAAATCCATCAACATGTAACATGCTTACCTACCAATTACCAAATACTGTTTCATACCTCATAAAAATATGACCAAAAGCTCGAAGGATCGAACAAACCCCCTCTCAGTATCAAAGTCAAACACCACCTTCCTTCAAAACCTGAAAATGACACACACAGTCCCAGGTAAAATCAAAATCTATTCAGTAATCATAAAGAAAATAATTGAACACCTATTGGCTATCGCATCCAACCCAACGACCACCAAGAAAACTAACCATCGCTTCAATAAAATAAATAAAAAGAACCCCTTCTCTTAAACCAAGAAACAATAATAAACATGCCCACGAACATGAAACTGGGATCTTGACTTACCGAAGGGTATATCTTTAAAGATATCCTTCCAGTTATTCTTGAAACAACGAAATAAAAAAACGAAAATTATATTGAAGAAGTGCCACAAATTGCATGTCCCAGCATCATGGAATGGGATTCTCAGCAATTCTCATTTATATATATATAAAAATATCTGTATAAAATTTTGAAAATTATGCGTATTTCATACGGAGAGGGGAGCTGTACATGAATGATTCCCCTGTGGATGCGGTTGAGATGGAGGATGATGGTGGCAGGTGGGTTCAACTTTTCGAAAAGTCAAGATAGGATAACAGAAAAATGTTAGGCAGAGAAAATAATAAGAGAGAATGCAAAAGTCACTGTCGTACATTTGTAGGTAAAGTTTAAAGTTTTGTTCTTCCTTGTTCCTTTCGGTTACATTGTACGAATTGCACGGAATCGTCATTCAGAAAGCACACTACAATCATCGCATTTTGATACTTTCATTGTTGGATTTTATTTTATTTTTGTTCGATGCGGTTAATTTTACACAGAAAATCAAGTGAAATTTTGTTGATATGGGTAAAAAAAAACAGCAACATTCCTTCCTGTAGAACTTTGTACCAAATTTCATATTGATCACTAAACTTTCTTTTATACCAGAATAGTCACTGTACTTTATAAAATATTTCGATTAACTCACTTGTTAGTTTCCCATCCAAATTTTAAGTTTTAATAGAACTAGTGACATGGCTTAACACAAATCAGATTTTTGGCATATTTGGCTGTTAGTTTTCCATTTTTGTTCCACTGAAGTTTAAATTGCCTCTTGCTAAGAGCACTCGATTCTTAATCATTCAAAAATCATAAAATGCTTTATTTCAATTTTCATTTCAATTTAGTTTATCGTAGTGAGATTATTCAATAGAAAACCTAATCCAAAATAACAAGTAGTTTCTTTGGGTTTTTTTGGTTTCACCGAATATTTAATTGAAACAAATTTAGATGTCATCGAATGCAACATCCTCAACATTGAACTTTTCAAATTATTGTGAAGTATATATAAAACCCTAAATTTTTCACTAAGTTGTCTTATACTCGGTGCATTAAAAAAAAAAAAAATTACTCCAAAATTAAGAAATAGAAATCTTCAAAAAAAAAAAAATACTTTTTTACTTGTCAAAAAATTTATTTATTTATTTATTTGTTTGTTTTAAACCTTTCTTAAAAAAAAAAAAAAAGTAAAAATTACAGTTGATGTGCCCAATCTATTCAAAATGTAGCAAGTAAGACCTTGACCTATTCTTTTGACAGATACAGTCCCCAACATTTCCATTTGAGCACAAAGTAGTCCTCATTGCTGGTAAATTCAATCCATTAAGGTACAATACAACCATAAAAGCAAATCCATCAAGAACTAGAATTAATACGAGGGTTAATCCGTTTGCACATAATGGATTACCCCACTCACATAATGCACGGGGCCCGCTATATTTAAAAATTTCGACGATGTGGTCTTAATCTATTTGTACATAATGAATTACCCCCTATCACATAATGCGCGGGGCTCGCGTCTATTTAAAAATTTCGACAATGTGGTCCTCATCCCCATTGTGAGTGGTAGGTAAAAGATTCGGTAAAAAAAATTCGGTACATATAGCATGATCCTTAATACGATAGGATTCACCTACCCTCTATAATAGAATTAGACCAAGAGTTTGAAATGGAGGTAAATAATCCTCGTTTGATCTCTTCGATTGTTGGAAGAAAACTAGAAGTTTAGAACCTGTACTGAAATTTTGGGAATAATTGACCTAATTTCTTTTGATTTCATCTTTTCTATGAGGTATATGTCCATATCCTTGACTTTGGACTCAAATAACTCGTTCTTCCCTTCGAATAATTTCATGACTCGTGTAATTGTCGGCCTAGCATTAGGATCTCAACTTGCGCACAACAAGCCTAAATGAAGTACTCTTTCGACTTCCTCTTCAACGAATCCTCCTTTAGTCCATGATTGTGCATCAAGGGCATGATTCAATTCTCCTCTCCCGACAAGCTTCTATAACCAATTTAACAAAGGTGGTTTGCCTTCTTCAACCAGTTGTATCCCACACATGACCTCCGAAACCAAGACTCTGTATGCAAATACTTCGATTTACTTCTAGTGACATATCCTACTGTACCCATCACTCGAGTGATGATGCTTTGTCATGGTCATGCTTTCGTGCTAAACCGAAATCATTGAAACCCTAAATTCATCTCCCAATAATTTCATCGAATTCATATTGAATTCAGATCAAAATACAATCCATTAACAACGTAACACTTTGGCTACCCATCTGTCATGTAAATAGAAAATACAAAGAGCCACTTGCTTCAAATGCTTAGTCTTTCTTCCCAACTCAATATCTCGATCTCATCACATCACATCACATCAAATTCAAACACCCACTTGTCGCAATTCCCATTTTCCATGTAATCATATATTAAAAAGGGGGAATTTTAAAAAATGGCCAATTATATGTCTGTCAATTGAAAAATGTCTAATTTTGATAACTCTTGCAAAAATGACCAAATTTGGTATCAAATTGTCCTTTATACCCTTAATGAAAAATGAAGTTTTTTTTTTCTTTTCAATTTCACAAACTTCTAGAGAAGAAGTAACTTCTATGAGAAGCTACAATAATACATAATCGATAAATGTCATTTCATTATCTATTAGGTAATAACCAAAGTTTTTTTTTTTTTTGATAGAAATGAAGATGATGAAATAGTAGATGATGAAATAGAAAAACCATTATCTCACAAAAAAAATTTACATACTTCTACTTCAAAGAAAATCATATCATTTCGTACCGAGAAATTTAATCCCATACACAATTCTCTATAGAAGGTAAATTTTATTCGAAATCTTTTTTTTTTTTTTGTATTGATAAATAGTATTTAATAGTTGTTGTGGTTTACATGATGTAAATGGATTATTAGATTTGTCAAACAATTATTAGATATTTGTTGTGAGATTATTGGAGCATTTTTAAATCAAAATCATATTTATAGTTTTGTTTTTCTCAAGCATAGTGTCATAACCGACTTAAATAACTTTGATGGATGGATTTGCAATGGTTTTCATGTATTGACAATGTCATTAATGGTGGAATAAATTCTTTGCAAAAATGGTTGTTGAGAATGAAGAAGATGATAAATGCAAATGGTGACATATCATTCTCGACATTTTTAAATGTCGAGAACTACGCTTCAACTATAATTCTTGACGTTGTTTCAAATGTCGAAATTTATATTACAAACTTAGCGAGGCTACAGATCATTTTGTTTTTACCAATGACAATATTTCTTACGAGTAACATGTTTGTTTTACGTATTTGTGTTAGCTAATTTTATTTGCATTGATGACATGCAAATATGGGAGATGTTATGAGATTCGTTATCTCGCATGGTGGTAAATTTGTCAACATAGGTCTTTGACAGCTCATGTATCTATAATGAGATTTCATTCTGTTTTCGTCAGTTCTATACATTTCCAACATTTCTCTACATTTGAAATGTTATTCTCGACATTAAATACATATTATTCTCGACAACTGATATTTCAACTGTCAGGAACGACAATTCGTAAATTGTACACAAAATAAGACACCTGAACAACATGCAATTACTGAAACAAAATATTGTTGTCTCCATTTCACTTCTACATTCATACTAAAAACTATATCATCGCCCAAAAAATTTGCCTAAAGATGATTTACAAAATAACGTTGCAAGCATCTATTTCGGATGCCTCGACATGCTGTCCGTCAGCCGCAGTGTTGGGCAATGACATTTCATCATAATCATTACGTACAGGCACATCTCCATTGCCCGAATCACAGCCAAATCCACCATACTCATCCCTCACCTTGTGTCTCCCAATTTCTGTAGCTACATCATCGAACCTACGTTTCATCATACTTATCTGATCGGTCACATGGTCCTTCATGCTGCACACATGATCTCCCATTTCCTTTTCGATACCAGTGAACCTCACATTCATTTCCTCCCTCAATTCGCCCAGCCTAATCTCAATCACCTCTCTCTGTTCAGTCAACAAAGCTCTTATCTCATCCAAAGACACATGCCTCACTGTATCGCATGCCATTCTTCTCTACCTTTATCATCACTCAAATCGTTCAGACGAAGTCCGCTTGTGTTACCTCTCCTAGATTTCTTACCTCAAATGTTCTCATCAGTTCATATCACTTCACCTTCTGATGGGCAGTCTTGTGTTTCAGTTGATTGAGCAACGAGGATGTCCAAAATGGGGTCTGCTGTATCTTTCAATGAACTAAATCAGCAAAGTATGGCATCAATAAATTGCACGTGATTACGCATAATGGAATCACCAATAAATGCCACTGATTTGACTATCATCATATTCAAGAACCTCTTTGCATCAAATTTGGGTAAATTGCAGTCTCTCGACTTCCACCTCCAATAAATATAATCTGTATCTGATCGTCCATTTCTCATACAATTTTGATGACCTTCAATCGAAGAGCAAGTAGCGTTTGAATAAAATGGACCTGTGAGATCCTAAACCCAATTTCCCACAAATACATTGCATTTTTCTGCAACACAACGCAAAGCAAACCTGTATAAATCTTGAATCAACCCATTAAAAATGATAGATTTTAGTGCTACGACAAATGGATCCATCACAACATCAAAGGCACATTAATTCGTAGTCGAACTATATGAATCCTTTGTTAGCAAATCTTCATCGTTGAGAACTGAAAACATCACTCCAGCCCACCAATTGAACAAGCTAGAATAAAATGCACAAAAGAACAAAAATTTGGCCCCTTTAAGCTAATCACTTAACAAAATTAAACATTTTTGTTTCTTTAATTGAATGCATAAACATTAAATTGGTACTTATAAATTGAGAAATTTCTCAAATTAAATCTAAAAATCCTGGGAATTATTCATAACAGCGTGCATCAAAAAAGAAAAAAATACACACACTACGCAATACGCACATAAAACAATTGAATTTAATAGAGAAAAATCAAAATTCACACCTCCAGCTACCAGGTTTTGATGTATGGTTCACCGAAAGGTCTCTGAATGAAAATGCCTCATACATAGAGGCAATCAATAAATCACATACACAAGGTAAAACACAATTTTTACACAGCAATGTAAATAGTGAGAATCTCACATTTATACAAAACACTTCAACACTTCCATGAGTTCCAAAATGAAGCCTCATAAAAATCCCCCATTTGTACAAAACATCAATACTGCCCAATCCACAACACCACACGTAAATACACTTGTGGAAGAAGTAATGTACATTTACACAGCGAAAAAATAATTTTAAACACAAAATAGTGAGAATCTGACCGAGAGAAAAGAAGATGCAACTGATGCAGAAATAGATCGGGCATAGCAAGCCAAATGCACACCACAAGCTGAGATGATGATCGAAGCAACGATTCTGGCCATTGGAGTTGCAGCAGTCGATGAATAGTGAGGAAGGAAATGTAGGGTTTCCAACTGAGAGAGTGATAATCGAGGAATTGTGTGTATAGGTGAGTTTGGATTGTTTTTAATTTTTCGTTCATACAGGTCGGGTAGGGAAAATATTTGGGTGGATTAATTATTTCAATTTTCGCTTGTCTACAAATCAGGAGTTCGGGTCAGGTCGGGTTAACTCGTAACCCACTTCATCAACAAGAACCCAAGTCAAAAAAATATCAAAACCGATCTCTTCAATGAAAAAAATAGCATTTATTGTGGTTTGACATGTGTACTTTTGAAATAAGTAGGGATAGATTATGTGTCAACTTTTTATTGGTCAACACAATTTAAAGTAATATGAAATTTTTTGTCTCTACTTTGGAATTAGAAATTGATAATAAGGGCATTTTGGTCTAAATTGTTGCAAAATGGACATTGAACAAATTTTGGACATTTTTGCAAATGACCATGTGAAAGTGGTCATTTCTTGCTATTTCCTTATTAAAAAATTGAGGCTGCCCTTCTCTTTCTTGCACCAACCTATTAACCCCCACCAAATTTATGTGCTTTAATCTTTCCAAGCTTGAAATTGAAGAAACGTCTCATCCCTTCGTTGTTTTCACTATTAACCCAAAGAAACTATTTGTGATTTTGGAATAGGGTTTCCTAACCAATAAGCTCAGCCCCTTTTTGCTTCCACTAAAAAATTAGATAAATTTTTTAGAAAAAGTTAACTAATTTTAATCACATATTATTTAGTGAGTTAAACCCTACTTTTCTCTACAAATAATTATTCATAGGAAAAATATATTTATAAGCTATCATTTGTCTCGATAATGAAAGAATTCGTAAAGAGAAATTAAACAATTTTCATATATTTTATTTGTTATTTATATTGTATTAATTTTATAACCTTCTTCAAGATAACATAAAGATGCAAAAAAATAATAAATAAATTAAGATATTTAATGTCAATCAATGTAATATTGAATCACCAAAACACAAATAATAATCATTCACTAAGTATGATTACATCTAAACTTAACAAACATGCTTTGTATCTATAATTATGCACCTAAAAAAATATTTATTCATGATTAGGTATGCAGCTGATCCTCACCAAAGTTGTTCTCTTCATTCTAAAAATTATTCTCTATTGACAATGGTGGTACAACGAAACCAGGAACTTTATCACATAGCTGCTGCATAGAATGCATTGTAAAATTGAATTGTTGCTCAACCTTCATATTGTTTTGTATTGTTTGCTCCATCTTCACTCTAGTGCATCGACTACTTTTTTAGCCACATGTGTTACTTATATCTCTTTCTCCATATTGCATACATTGGAAGATGTCTCAATGTCTCGAAGGTGACCATTTCCCAACTAGGGATGTTAACGGGACGAGTATGGAATGGGTTGGTAATTCCCACTTCCATCCCGTCATGTATTTTTGTTACTTTTCTCCATCCTCGTACTCTGTTAAAGTGGGAGAGGACGGATTCGGGGTGCGGGGCGGGGGGGCCTTCCCCATTTATTTATTTTTTCTATTTATTTATTTTATTTTTTGCTTTTTTTAATGTCTTTAGTTAGTATATATATATATATTTTTTTTTTTTTTATTTTTTTTTTACTAATTTGTTAAAAGCAACTTATGTTCCCTTTAAAAATGATAATAAATTTATTATTTTCGTTCGATAAAAAATTTAAATTTGAAATTAATTTTAAGTGGGCCGGGTAGCGAGGCGGGGACTATATTTGCCATACCCGT
>CAIGRT010063734.1:0-15200 GCA_903798405.1 Fraxinus platypoda | reverse complement strand
GGGAGGCCACAATGATGTGGTCCTTCGTTTGAGGGGAGGATTGTTGGAAGCAAACAAGAAATCCCACATCGGTTGGGAGAAGAAAAGAAATCCACCATATAACCCAAGTGGCCTACTCCACCCATTGCCAATTGGTTTTGGGTTGGAACCTCACTTGGGCCTGGTGGTGTGGGTTTGAACCTGAACTATTGCTCCTTATTATCCCTACATTTACTATTCCAAAATTCATTATCCTAAAAAATAGGGCTCAAATGGGGGATTAATATTGTAGCGTAGCCATGTTTCCAAATCAATAGTCAATACAGTTAGAGTTTTCCTTGAAGTCACCCAAATTATTTATTTTATCTTGGACAGGTAGTAGATTCTTGAAATCAATAAAACTTCCAAGTATTTCTTTTCTTCCTCGAGTCTCAATTCTTTTTTCTCTTTACTCAAGTTTCACAGATACATTTTCTTCTGTTGACAAATTCTTTTAGGTGGAATCATTAACCAAGATTGAAGGAGTGGAGTTGCGCGCCAAGATTGAAGCCTTGGGTTTGGAGGCGACAAAAGTTCCTCCTAAATCTGCTAGAAACGGGAAACCTCAATGAGGTAATCCAAGGCTCAATTCAGCCATTTTTTTATTCTTTCAAGGCACGTTTGTTGTGAAATAATAGACAAGACTGAATAATATAATAGGCAATATTTTAACTTTTTTTCTTTATTAACACTTTTGAGGACTAGCCTATCCATCCTTCCAAATTATTTCTTCACGTAATATTACGTAAGATGGGACTGTGTAATGGACAAAATTTAAACTTTCTTTTTAACTTATAGTTCCTCGATGTCTAATCCTCCTTATAGAACAAACTATTAGCATGCTCTGATTCTGCACCTGCAAGTTTTTCATTTCCGCAGCATCGTAAATTATCATCAAGTTGGACGACATAGACGAGATGATAGCCTTAGCAATGGCTGCAGACCTGCACCCCGGTCACTCAAGTAGTACGGCTGATGTATGGATGCCGGTTATTACTGCCATCTGATGAAGGCGTAATTTTACAGCAACAGTTGGAGAAGACAACCATGAAGCGAAGGGGAAAGATTCTGAATAGTTTCTCTATTTATGAATATTCTAATTTATTTGTGAACGCCAATAAATGCATTTCTTTTAAAGCCACCATCATATAAGAATTCTTGTTAAGAGTGTAACTGGAATGGATACTTCACAGAGCTTATAGTTTGTCTTTTGGCTTAATAATAGTTACGATAAATTTTCGTAAAATTAACTTTGCCTGTAAAAATGTAGCCATTATAGAAGGATCCAGGACCAATAGAAAGCGAGGATCTCCTAGGCGGTGTTTCCTGTCCATTTTATAATATTGTTCTTGTATGCAAAAGTAAAGCATCGATTAACAATGATATCAAGTAAGAAAATTAGATTAACAACGATGACAGAAAAGTTCGTCTCTATCACTGATCACAATCTGTAGGCTAAGAGATACAAATACAAAGAACTCAAACTCATTTTAAAGGAGGTGGATGGACAATTAAGCTGATAATCCAAATCACTATGGATCCGACGATCCAACATATAAATGCAAAGACTAAAATACCAGCAAAAATGGTAAGGAAGGGAGGACCTTGAGCAGCATCAGCTCGTTTAGTTTCATCTGATCCCTCAGAAGGATTATCATTTGAAGCGAATACAGGATGTAGCCTCGGTCTGTCTTGCAGTCTACCTTCATTCTTAAACCTGAACGGAAGAAATAATGTCTTTTTTGCTCGTCAAAATTGCTTATGAACACACTGACAATGCAGTTGTTCTGTTTATGGTTATGCAGAACACTGGAGATTTTTACAATTACAAAGAAATGAAGCTCAAAATAAGCTAGAACTCTATATTTTGTTACTTTTCAAATCACATAGCACGAGGTCAGGTGTATCTTATAGCATCGATAACAATTCCTGAACTCCACACCAAATCAGTTGTCAAAGCCGGCGATGAACTTACATAAACATTAACTCACGACAAGACTAGACAGTATAATGATCAAGATTTTAAGTTCTTTTACTTTTCTAAATAATTTTATACTAAATTCTTTACGGTCTAATCAATGCACCAACGTAGCCTCAATGTCTCTCCAGTGACTTTCTTAACTCTCTGTATTGTCCCTTAAAACTATTTAAACCGAAAGAACAAGGATTGATTAGTATTCAGTATTCACAGATACTGCACTTGCCGCCAATCCAATCACAAACCCTTTTTACCTATTGTTAGCTTGTTCACAACTTTCTTTTGTCTTCGTTTTTATCCAGACGGGTTGTCAGGGAAAATGATATCATTATTATTTATATGCAAGTGGGTAGTATTATTAATAAACTCTAAATACAGAAGAAAACCTAGATCAAAACAAATTTGCGGATAAACAAAATTAACAACCTTGGAAGATCTGAATACAGAAAAATTACCTAAATTATGAATCAAGAACCCATCAAAGCATCAGTGTAGTTAAGTCGTTTCAAGAAACATTCACCCCCAAGCTCAACTATCCAGTACCCATCATACACTATCATAATTCCGATTCTTACTCACACAGCCCAAGAACACGGACCCAGAATTTAATTAATTCACGTGAAATTGCAGATAAAAAAAGAACCTAAACAACACACCTGAAATCGAGATGGGTCACAGGGGAACTTTTTCCAAAAGTTAAGGAGAAGGGGGATTTTTGAAGTCCGGCGCAGGGACGATGGAACAGTGGAATTGACTGAACAGAAAAAAGCAGAGAGGCCATGATTTTTCCACTGGAAATTGAATTGTACTGCACGAGTGGCACTTATGGAAAGGCTAATATGTGGCTGTTCTGAGTTCTGGCCCGAGCCAACTGCCTGTTGGTGCGACCTACTCTGGTAAAAATTGTGAACTCTTTTTTCTTTTTTTTTCCTACGTCTAACCGGCCAGCCCTTTATTCGTCCTGAGAAAAATTATTGAAGGTTGAATTAACAGATCCGATTCCATTTTTTTCTATACAGTAATATGTATTAATTCTCAACCTTTTAGTTTCACCGAAGGGGTTTTCTATACATTTTCATGTCATCATCATTATTTTGGGTTATTCAAAACAAAGAATTTCATTATACAAGAAACAAATGACATTTCGGTTGTAAAACGACAAAAGTATCTCTTTAGCAACTTGCCAACTCCTTGTCGCATGTTGTGGAGGCATTGGACGGTGGCAGACCTTGGTATTTCGAAAATGTGTACATTAAGGAATTGCCTCTTCAACTCTAACCAACTACTAATGCTCTCGAGGGAGCCGGAGCCTGTTGTACTATCTCCTCGCCCCTCTTCTTAAGGTGAGGTGGAAGAGCCTTGCAATTCATAGTAGGTGTTGTCTGTCTTAAAATTCATTTGGGTTTTCTAAACCTCTTGGTGCTCTTTTTTTAGTATATGGCAAGATTCTGGCAGGATAAAGTTAGGGGGAGGCTTGTTGTGGATCTCTACAGTGAAGGAAGGTCCTCCACGTCGTCATACCTCAGGTCTTCTTTGTTGGATTCAGCTCCATCATCTCATGTGGCCTCCACCTCGACAAATAAGGAAGTGAAAGAAAAGGGAGAATTTGGCATGTTCTCTTACTGTTGCTTTAGCGGCTCTTCTCTCATGTTTATATCTAGACAGTGGCATTTGTTGCCTTATTTCTAAGCATTTCGTTTGGTGGCTTATTTCTAGGTGGAGTGTCCAACTTGTTGAATACACTCGAGGACCACTCGTCGTGGACCTTGTTAGTTGAGGCTCTTGTTCATATACATGTAAGAATTCGAGCCCTTCGGTGAATTGGCCCTCAAGTCCAACACCTATTGTGTGGAAAGAGGTGTCTAATTGTACATCTCTCTAGGGTCCCCTCTTGCGAGAGAGTTGTTCGCCTCCATTTTCTCTCATAGTCTCTAACACCCTTGGTAAGTCGTTGATTTGGGAAGGCATATCCATAAGATGGGAAATTTGTATCGGGGGGTGCATCTCCATCCCTTGAAATTGAATTTGTTGTTGTAAAGCGTGCATCGAGACTTGATGGACATGTTGATCTACAGTTCGTCTCATGTGGGTGGTAATGGCCCCCACTTCCCTTGAGATACGAATGGCCACTTCGATGGGCCTCTTCGCAGGACATCTGCGGTAGGGCACTTCTTCTCCAGCATTATCATTTTGGGCCTATCCGCGTATGGCTCTTCTGGGGTTGATATCACCTTCATCTTCGTCGTCATTTCTTCAAGGACAATACCTTTTTTCAAGGAGAAGCACTAAGATCCTTTACAGAGTAGATAGGCGCTTAATAAGCATTTCCCTCACGGGATTCACTTGTGATTAAAGCGTAGATTTTCACAATTGACCTCCAAATTTGGTTGGAGACCAGCACATCAACAGATCTCCCATAGTTTGCGCACTTGGAATGCACACATATGCGGAAATGACGCTAAAAGAAGAGTAACTCTAGAGTTGGGTTTATATTACGGAGAGAATTTTCAAAGTGATAATTACCCCGGCATTGAGTTTGAGCATTTATAAGCAAGAGAAATGAATGAAGGTTCTTTGGATACTTGATACGTGGTTTCATCCTAATGGCTTACTAGTCGAGTTTTATCACGTTAAATGTCACATTCTATGATCAATAGGTCTGTGCCCCTCACGATATCCTAGGTGGATGAAAGTATGTTCGCACTCAACTGTCATTGCAGGAAATGTTACATTAGTCACTTCTCACGTGATTTCGTAAGTTAGAACCGCCTTTTGTTCAAGGGCTGAGGTTCAACCTATTACCTTTGCGGTCATGGAGATCCATATTATGCCGCTAAGAATTAGAATATAGTAATCGCTTCATAGAAGGAAAGAGACGACCCTGCACAAGTTATATAGGATCGTAGGGAACGTTAACAAGACGTTGAGAAGAGCACTTATGTGATATTCTTGATTAGTAGGCAGACACGTAACTTGCCACGTAGGTTGAGGCACGACATTTTTACTGAATTTTGTGAATCAAGTGCCTTGTTAACAATAGATTGAAACCGAATGAAGTATTTAAATGCCATTTATATAAATTTAATAATCTGACGTCCCCCACTATAATCTGTCCTAATTGTTAGAACATGCGTGATACCTTCCTCCTTTTCAATAGTTAAAGGTAGCAAGTAGTTAATATTTTATAGAATAATCAAATGCTAATTGCTTTACGCGACTAATAGACCAAAATCATACGCTAAGTGGTGGGTCCATTTTTTTTAGTCCATGTTTGGTCCTGATTAAAATCTGATTTTAATCCAAGTTAAAGTTAAACAATCAATATTAACCACATCTTTCATGGGTCCTACAACTTTTCAATCACGCATTTCAAAAACTTCCATAAAAATCTACTAAAAATCTAATTATAATATCTACCAAACACCCTCTTAATTTTGATGCCCTTTTGTTGGATCACGAAACTCATAATTATCTCATGATAACTTCACAATAATAGAATTGTATCATTGCTTGATCGGTAAAATTATTATTGATTTTAAGTTTAAAAATAATGAATCGAATAATAACGAGTAATAATAATGAATGTATGATAAAATTTGCATTAGATATTGACTTGAGTAAAAAAAGAAAAAAAAAATTATTAACTTTTTTAGTAAAGCCAAACATAGGCATACAGTCCAACATTGAAATCTTCACAATAATAGAGTAGCAATCAAATTAACATTGAAATTTTCACCAATCTATACAACCATTATTCATAAAAATGAAAACAAAATGAAGTTCTATAACCCAAATATTGAGTCTTGAAAAAAATTATAGGACGACCTAATTGGAATTATTCCATTTAGAACAATATATTCAAGTCGAAGCACGCCGTAACTAAGAGAGTCATTCCATTTAGATACACATACAAAAGAAAAGAAGCGATACAAGTTTAAGACGAATGATCATTCTTGAAGGACTCTTTCCGGCTGAACGACCTGCTTAGCGACCTTAAGAAGCTTCCGGATGGTGGAGACGACGAATTATCACCAAAGAAGAATGAATCTTTGCGGCTGAACGACCTAAGGAAGCCCCGAGCAGAAGACGGAGACTCGCTTCCGGCCGGTATATCGGCTAAAGCAGCAGCCAATCGACGAATACTGATGGATCGAGCTTGTTTGAAACTATATGATCTTGGAGCCTTTGAGAATATGGTTGAAGACTGAGTAAGAATGACATAAACTAATCCTTGAACAAGAATAAACAAGGCAATCTTCAAGAACATGCCTCCTAAGCTGCTATCAAACTCCATTTTTCAGAAGTTATAACAAAGAAAACGGTATAAGAAATTAAAGGGCTGTAGAAATTGCTGAAGAGAAAGAGAATTCTATGAGGAAAGTGGAATGATGAGATAAGAATATACAGATACATATGCACAATGTTTATATATATAGATGTTTAAACGTATAGAGATGGAGAAGAAACCCAAAAAAAAAAAAAAAGGAAAAGAAGTCATGGGCCAGACCTCAATGGCCGACCATATTGACTGCAAGGACGTTGAAAGTCATAACTAAATTTATTTACACGTGAGGATAAGAGAAATGAATTAAGTATTTGGAAAATTGCACCATTGGTCTCCAACTTAGTGTCCCGATAGCAAGTTGGTTGCCAACATTTGAAATAAATCAATTTGGTTCCTATTCTTAAACTATAGTTGCAAAATCAGTTCTCTATGATCCAAATCTCTTACGAGTCTTTAGATAGTCCTCTACATCTAACTTCATGAAGTTAAATTTTGTCTTATGATTTGGATTGATATTCAAAAGTTTCATGTTAGATATGCTTATATGACAATAGAGTGCCAATTTACTGAAAACTTAGAGAATTTTTATCTAGTTATGACAAATAAATTGAGCAGGCTCACACTGCTAAGGCTCCTTGATGCCTCGAGTCACCCAACAACATGGATTTTTGCAAGATGTTAACTTACAATCTTTGTGGGTTGTTACACCTTGCAAATTTAAAGGCAATTACTTTTCTAAATTGTAATATCTTTATAAAAAAATTAATTTTTTATTTAAATTAGTGGGCGATTTACTAGCCGAGTTAGAAGTTGGGCTTTCTGAGTTATGCTCGGTCCATTGTCATGTCTAGTTTTTATCATTAAGGACTAATTATGTAAATATAATAAAATGATGAGTATCAACTTCTCTTTTTTATAAGTGGGGACTAACGTTACACTAAAATGATACATTGGGGGACCAATTATGCAATTTCCCCTTAAATATTAGGCTTCTTTGTGCATAAATTGACTTGTCGGAAAGTCTAAAACTTTTGTTTAATCAAGAAACGCCACCGTAGCACACAAGTTTCTTTTCTAAATGGATTAAGCTAATGACCAGTTTTTGTCATGACCCCATCTGACGTGTTATTATGCTAAAGAATGACCTCCTTTTCCTCGAAGATTCAAGCAAATATTAAAATTAAATATAAGGATCGTGCTACATATACATCAGATATTACATAATAAATTACATAATGTCATACGATAATTTATCATTTGTCAGTTTAAAGTACAGTCAACTTTTTCATCGAATTTTTTTCCCTCACATCATATTATGTAATCTCTTGTGTACAATTTTGATATACAAGTAGCAAAATTCTAAATAGAAATCAAATTTTACTGTCTAATTTTACGTACCTATCAACATCAACATCGCTTTTGTGTCTCTTTCAATGATGTATAAGCATGCGTATACAAATTACAAACTATTCGCAAAAATTTTTCGTGTCAATTAAAAAAGTGTCTTTTTTCTTGTGAATTTTCAATCAACCAATGAATGGGAGAATTTAGAATTTTCATTGATTTCGTTTTCGATATTGCTTGTGGAATTAGGTTCTGTTTGGGAATTAGGTTCTCTGGGGATGATTTCATTTATCTTTCTTTGGGAATCAGATTATTTTTCTAGAAACCGAAAGCAATTCCAGCATTTCCTTTTCAAGCATATTTAAGATGAGAAGGAATCCAGAGCCAATTAATTTTTCAGAGACTATTTTTGGCTTAATTTTTTTTTAAAAAGGAATTCTTATGAGTAAGGTTTAAATACACAATATATAAAAATTAATCAACAAAGAAATACAAAAATATTTTAAGGATTCTTCTACTTCTATTTTATTTAAATATATAATTTTTGTAAATATTTGAGATTATCCGTAGAAAACTTGCACCGCAATTTCCCCTCTAAATGAATATGCATGGAACCTTTCTCTTTTTATTAAGGTATTGGTTAAGTTCTAGATAAAATACTAATTCCAAAATTGTGACTACTTGACCAAAATTATACGCCCTTCGTTGGATTCCTCTTTTCATGACGTATCAATCATTCTCTTTCAAAAACTAGGCTCAATAATAGAAATTTTATTAAGGACTCAAATTTAGCCTTTATTTGACAATCATTATCTGAGAAAATAGAGTTTTGAATAATGATTTTTAAAAGAATTTGTGGATAAAAAAAATGTAAAAGTTTTGTGTTAGATTTTTAGGTCTATTGGCAATTTTTCAGACAAAATGATTATTGTAAAATATTATGATTGTTACAAAGAGTTGTAAAAGTCAATGAATCTTTTAGAGGGTTATATAGATGAATTAGGAGTCTTTGAATTCGAGTATGGAACAAGAAGAAAGAGTCACCGGATTTACGCTAGTCAGTCGCCTAGCTAATGCTCGAGCCTCCAAAGCAGAATTATTGTCGATCGCGCTGTCACTAGCGTGGCGCTTGAGCTACTGTGTTGTCCGAGAAATCTTTGTTTGCGTTTTTCAAGAGTTTTATCTATCCTATGCTACCTAAACAACTCCTATTGTAAATATCAAATGTTCAGTGCGTTTTTTGTGGTGGTTGATCATTATAAGATTCAGGAACACATTCAATAATCTAGATTAACCTTTTGATTCTTGAGATCAATCAACCACAAGTTTGGGAAAACATCGAATTTTTTATAATCCAAAACACTCACTTCCTAGATATCATTAGGAATGTACTTTCTCAATAACTTTCAGAGGTTATTGAAGTTTGAGGGAGGTTGGACCAGAAGCATATGAAGAGTACAAGAACGAGGCATTCTTGGTGTTCCACAGGAGATAGACAATTCCAGAAGATCGGGAACATGTGTGAGTGAAGTACGTTCCAGTGGGTATTGGAGATTGCAGGTATTAGATCAACGAGTTTAGTGGGTTTTCAAGGTTGGATCCTACTGTAAATTCTTATTATCTATAGTAGAAACTACTGGCTTGGTCTCGACGTTTTTATCTAATTAAAGGTTTTCTCCGTCATCAAATCTTGTGTTATTTACCGATTTATTAATTATTGCGGCAATTCAACATATGATAATTTGACTTGATTGACTAAACGTATAGAACAATTAAAAAGTGACACGTTGCTTTTAATTGACAAATTTAATTCCGCATTATTCACCCATTAAGTGATTCTAGAGTTGAATTAGTAACTTTCATTTTGGATTTTCATGCATAATATTTTATTGTGTAAATATGTGGTTGAAAATGAGTACGTAGAAAAAAAAGTTTGAAAATAATAGTTATCAAACGAGGCTTAGTGTTGTATTCTTCACATATCCATACAACCATATGTGTAGCTAACAAATGAATATATCATGTATGAGTATTGAGGCTTATAAATTGTTGGGACTTGAGTAGGGGGATATCATAACTAAGAAAGTCATTAAATATTAAAGAAAGGGAGAAGAAAAATAAAAAGAGAAAACTTAACGAATGAGAAGAATCTTCTCTTTCAGTGGCATAAGAAGCTTGCGGAAAATGGAGATCATGGCCTATCATCAAAGAGGATGTACCTAAAGGATGGAGATCATTCGATTCTGGCGAGTATATCAAGTTATCAACTAGAGGGATCATCATATCTTTTGATACCATTCTATCATAACATTAACTGTTACATCACATATTTTGAAATGAATGTAATTTTAATAATTTAGGCGGCATTCTACTAGGATGGTTCATGACCCTTTAGTACGCTTGATCCATTGCATTCATTCATACATGGTTAATATACTTGATAAGCGTAGGCGCTAAATTTTACAATTCAGAAGAGCAAAACGATTAACCACTAGCAATTCTGTGTGACTCATGAAAATAGAAGAACGTGAAGAATACTAAGGGAACACTAATTTGGTGTCAGTCAAAGACCCTCTAACAATCAAGTCAATCGTGTTTATTAAATGAATAAGAGAGTGCTATACAAAAAGTAAGTTGAATAGTTTTGATTGAGCATTACCCAAAACTCCGAGCAGTAAGATGGCATTTGTAAGAACAACGTCGCGACCATTTGGATGAGAGTAATGATGATCCTTCGCGATTTTCGATTGATTGGAGATACAATTTTACTGGATGAATTCGATTGGGATGATATGATCATTCTTAGATGAATATATTTGAATCGTTGACTTAATCAAGTCTAAGTTATATGACTTTTGAAAATAGAATCTCGATGGTTCATGTTGACCACAATAACATGGGTTGTGATTTAGATCATTTGATATTTTTCAAGATAGGCTAAAGGTGGCATCTCGTTAAGCAAGCCTATTTGTCGGCCTCGTTTGATATCTTTGGCCGCTTAGACGATTGGCACATTTTTTTCTCACTATAATTTGTCCCTCATTCTTTAATTCGAGTTATACTCGTATTAAAGAGTAGTTTGGATGACTATTTGCTTTTTACAACAAGTGGAATGATGGTTGGTGTTCGGATATGAGATTGTTGATAAGTAATAATGTGATAAGTTAAGAATATCGTTTCACAGGGAATAAACCTTAAATTATATTGTATTAATTCGTTATCAAATTCAAATGTTAGTAACAAAAGAGATGATTTGTTTAGTATATCTAAATTATCTAAGATTTTTTCTAACTAAATATGGGATGAATGCGTTGGAATTCCGAATTATTCTATTGTTATCGTATTTTCAATTTTCGACCTATGTAATTTAGTTGTGTATTCATGACAATCGATAATTCAATTATACTTAAACTTTCTTTACTAAGATAAATTAATTCTATTATAAGTACGACTCGACCGATCCTATTCCCAATCCAAAATTATATGCAAAGTCACGCATACAATTAGATGGTTAACTATATGATTGCACGTCACGTATGTTATTTTTAACATCTATTGCATGTGTGTTGAAATTGTAGTGTTCTAAACCTATTGGGAGCATCTCAACATTACAACAAGCAACTAATTATCTAACTGGTGATCAAACAATTAAATAATGAACCAAAGCATACAAGATCAATCAATAACACAAATTTACTAAACTACTTTATCTTTGAATTAATAATAATAATAATAATAATAATAATGTTCATTTTCATCCAACACAAAAGAATCTAGTTCAGCACGTTTATAAAGATAAAACAATAAAAGAATTGGAAATTTATCACCCGAAATTTATAAATACAGGAAGTAGATGTGAAATTTGTTTCTTGTTCTTAATCTTCAATTCTAAGATTTGATTTTTCGAGTTCTTGATATTTCTTGATTCAATCAACGTGCTATATTTGTTCTTATCTCCAATTTATATTGAATTTGAACATTACTTCTTGATAGATTTTATGATATGACGTGAGTTGAGAAGTGAGAGAGATCCCCTGAATGCTATCACTTGTCTTATATACTGAAAATGTCACTACAATTTTTATATATGAGCTGATATGTAATTTTATTCTCTTAAAAACATTTTGGATCGCTTAATAATAAATTATCAATAATGGATTTTACCGTTTTAAAAATTGTTATTAAAAATCATCCAAAATCGGACCCTCATGAACTCCCAAAATTGATGCTTTAAAAAATCTTATAACTGGTACTTAAAGCGTGCACTAAGAGACGAGGAAGGGCGATCGAATTCAATTGGGTCACGATTGAAATGGTTTTTTTTTTTTTGAGTGAAAATTGTCTTTTAAATTAAAAATTGGATAAAAATAATTCATACCTCATTTTTTACAAGTGCGCCGTATTTTAATTGCATTGCACAACATCTATTCATCATCATCACTTTCTTGTCCTTAATATTTAATTAATTAGCACATCTTGTTATTGATAACGTTGTCTGTCCAAAAGTTTGTTTAAGATGTAGTAAAAATAATAAATAAATAAATAAAATTGCCACTAAATATTTATCCCTATTTTAAAGCACATTAACATAATTTTTGGACGAAAATCGTTATTAAGAACAATATTTGATAACTAATGAAAAGTTAAGGGTAAAACGTGATAAAAAAGTTAGGTACAAAAATTGATATTGAACAAAGATTAAGAACCTTTAATACAATTAATATATCTTACATTTTGTGAAAAATGTAGTGTGTATATAACCAAAATGTGAATAGGTGTTTTCACAGGTATATTAATCCAAAATGTTTAATAATTTGAAGTTTTACAGAGTTTTAAATTTATTTGTCAGCTAAATAATATATTAATATTACTAATACGCTTAAATAAACAACAGATAACTAACAATTAAGTGTTTATTAGGTTTAAATTATAATCTCATTGTAATTTAAACGTTAAAGTCTTACTTTAATTTTAACCTTATATTTATTAGGATTCATGATTATTAATTATTTATCCATCACTCGTTTCTATTAATTTATAATTTGACTGACTTGGTAGTTGAAGTGCGCACGGCCGCCTCCCCCGCCACCGAAGAAAGCCATGTGTGGCTAACGATTTTGTCCAAGTGTGCAGGAGCAAACTTATGTGGATGTGAGTGTAGCCGGAATTTGTTATCCACGTCAATGGTACAAAAAACGAAGTCAACAGTTTTCATAATGTCGACACATATATGCAAGGAGTTGTTGAGTATAGAACCTTAGCAATTGAGTTTTAGGAAGTTGCTTTACAGAGAGCTTGTCCAAGGAGTAGGAAGTTTCCCATTGATGCATACGACAATTGAAGTCCGTTTCAAAAACAATGTCCGAAGGGAATAACGTTAGGCATGACATTGTTGTAATTTCAGTATATTACACAGACAATATCTTAATAGTCCCCGTGCCAATTGGGGCTGAAACTTTGGGGAGTTTCAATTGAAGATGCTAGCTTATTTATGGATAAAACGGAGCTTCATTTGGAGGTCAAAGGTGAGAGTTATAAAAATTATGGTTTATTAGTTAAAAGACTATTGTTGTCATTTGATTTTTCTAGCTATGTCCATTATAAGGCGAACATGTTTGATGATAAGTCTACTGGTCCTCCTCGTCATTCTGTCCTCTTGAAGGGATAGCCTGCTTACGGGGATCAATAGCTCCATCTTATTTTGATAATACTATCAATTTAAAATGTCAAAGTTGTTTCTTCAATATCTCTAAACAAATTGCCACGCCTTTTATTGTCTCTCTAGGCCTCCCACTAAACGATGAGAGAAAATGGCAGGTTTTCCTCGTATGGCATTCATTCGACTTCGATCTCTCCAATCCTTAAGGTGGCTGGGGCTAGAGGTACCTACTGGTTCATTGGAGGATGAGTTGGGGTTAATGAAGCATAGTGAGATGCCCGTGGTGCCACCGAAGCCATGGCTACGACCACACCCATTTGTATCATTGCATTAACTTGTTCAATGGAGCCTTGAGTTCCCAGACTATTTTTTGCCCTAACTTAAGCCCGTAGAATATAAAACGATTTCTAATAGATGAATTAAAATGAATATTCTATCATTTGAAGTACGAAAAATCAATTTTAACGAAAAACAAAAAATTAATATAATAAAAAATTTCCTCAGTCGAATAACCAGATCGAAAAATTTCAGCCAGAACCTCCCCCTCCTCGATTCCACCTTCGCCCTTGTCTCTCTACACAGACGAAACTCTCAGACACCTATCTTCCTGTTTTCCACGGTGCCCGTGGCCTGAAATTCGGGATAAGGTTAAGGAGTTACTCTCGAAGAACCTCTTTTTGTCCAGCACATTTGAACGTCGTCGTAACAAAGAAAGGTGGATCTGATATAAAATAGCAAAATTAAGCAAAATGAGTCCGGATCTGGTGGCAGCGAACACACATGGAAATTTGGATGAGCAGATTGCTCAGCTCATGCAGTGCAAACCATTGTCGGAGCCCGAGGTTTTAACTCCTTTTAGATCTTTTACGAGTTATTGTAACTTTTCTTTCTCATATTTTTATGGATCTGATAGATGTAGTATATTTAACAATACGAAGAAATGTGCGATACTTGTTGCTTTTTGAGTATGATGGTGTTGGTCTTGTTATAATATTAGATAGTGGTTTGGGGTTTTTTTGAGAGAGTCAAGATGAATTTGGTTATATTCTCTTAAGGTACTACTTTCTTGATTGATGCAATTGTTTCGAAATGTTAATGTATTAACTTAAAAGTGAGACGATGAAGAAATTCTGTATTTGTGCATACCTGCAGATGGGAATTGGAAAAACTATTTTTTATGTGTTTTTGGACAATGTAGTCGGATTTATCTGCTTATTCGTGAATGTAGGAGTTAGTATAGATTAGTTTGAGTCTACCATGAAATACACAACCCAGAGGAGAACCCTAGAGAAATGAAAGAGAAAGATGGAGGTTGGTTCTCAAATTTTTAATGTACATATTTTATTTGTTTCACGTGGAATGGCATGTTATTATTTTAGCACATTGAGCGAAATTTGAATCTGTTGACTTATTGATCATTTGCTTGAAACCATGCATTTATTGTACATCCAAAAAAACCTATTAGGCAGAAGACGGCAGCTATTGCAAAAAATAATACATAAAGGGTTACTCTTTTAAGCACATGAAAGCACATCTTAGTTCAAATGTGACACCATTATGAAATTGCCAGCCTTCAAACTGTTTCATGCTAGAGAATCTTCAATTTCAATGTTTTAAGAATAGTTTCTACAGGACAAATAAATCTTAACGCATTTTAATAAAAGTAAGTTGTGGATAGACTTCAAATATAGATGTATAGCGATAAAAAAAACCGATTAGTCACCCAACAATATCATTGTCTCATTTTAGTAACTGAATATTTTTAATCCTAAGATAGTCTCTGAAATTCCATTTTCATTTCAATTTAAGCACTTTGCAATTAATAGAAATGATGATGTTGCTTGGAAAATTGTTTATGCCTTGTTTGATACACTTTATTTTCGATGGAAAATTTTTTTCACATTTGGCTCACATGC
>CAIGRT010063712.1:0-11201 GCA_903798405.1 Fraxinus platypoda | reverse complement strand
CTGATCTTTGTATTGCTTGCTTGCTTATTCAGAAAGAATACCTTGAACGGGAGATGGAGAAGAGAATTGTGCGCACCAGTCCATTGGGGAAAGACAGAAATCGTAACAGGTATTGGTTTTTCCGACGTGAAGGAAAAATATTTGTTGAGAGTACAAACTCCATGCAGTGGGGCTATTATGAGACTAAGGAAGAGGTATAATTATAAGTCACTCTTTTCCGATTTTTTTTATAATTTTCTATTTTCTATTTTTTTTATTTATATTCATCTTTTTTGCTTATCATAGCTTGATGCTTTGATTGGCTCGTTGAATCCGAAGGGCGAGAGGGAAAGGTCTCTTAAAAAGCAGCTGGAGAAAAACTACGACAAAATAAAGTAAGTTATTCATGACCTTGTACCAAGAATGTTACTTTCTCATTTCCATGCCTCAGTAAGGGTTGGAGGGTGAGGGTGGGGGTGGGGGTGGAGTGGGAGAAAGTAAAATGTGGGTGTGAATCCTCTTGAATTTAGCCATTATTGATTGCTAAACAGAACACTGAACTTGTGTCTTGTCCCGGGCAAAAGTAAGCTGTCACGTGTTCCATACACGGGGTTTGCTGTAGATCTTTATATATATATATATATATATATATATTTTTTTTTTGATAACTGTGGATGTCCGGGCCGGCTTGTGCGCGCCTCGACTAATCCCACGAAACCTTGAAGTTTACAGTTGGGTACTCACCTCAGTGACTTTGAGGGGATTCGAACTGGTGACCATTGGGGAGCAAACCCAAAGATCTTTATATTTAAATGTGGTTTGATATTATTGAACAATATGAATATTCTTGGCCTTTTGCTCTGAAAGTTATTGTTTGTTTTGTTCTGCTGAAATTTAACTTCTGTTGGTTTTCTGTGTCGTGCAAATTTGTGGAACTTTGTAAATATCTTTTTCTTATCAGTCAATAGTTGTATTTTATCTTTTGATTAGTTTTTTACATCCTCAGTTGGGAATTGACATTTCACTCCAGTGAAATTGGCCAATCATTTTCCCTGATTGCATAATATACGAGACTGTTAGCACGTTTGGCCAAGTTTAAAATGAAAAATTTACTTTGTGTTTCCAACGTGTGACAATTTTCTTACTTTTAAGCACAAAAGTTTTATTTTGGAAGTAATTATTACCATATTTCCAACTTTAAACAATAAAAAAAAAGTATTTATTTTAAAACCTATTTACAACGAACATTTGCCAAACATGCTCATTCTACTGTAGAACTCGGCTTGAGCTTTACATGTTAATACTCGAGAATGTCTTTATTTCTACCTTTAAAGAATGGCTGAAAGTATGTTTCTTTGTTGACTTATAACTTTGATATTATTATCCTAACTCTTGAGCATTGATTTTTCATATGACAATTGTTCTTCACTTGATGTTTCTAATGACAATGATTGGGAAAACCATTTGGATCCAACTTTTAATGTATCTTAAATTTATTTTGCAGCTTGGAATTTCAGAAAAGATCAAAGGAGGCTGCTCACAGCGTTGCAATGGAAGAAGAGGCTGTGCTTAGGAGGTCAACTCGCGTTCGTGCCCCACCTAGGGAAAATCCCGCATTTGCCTTCCTTAAGTATGTAAACAAGTGGAAAGAACTCTAACTGTCATCTTCTCTTCCCAGCTAGATTATATAGGCAGTGTAGTACAGTTGCAACTATTTAATGGATGAAGAGGAAGAGTGGTTGGTGACTCGTTTCCTTAAAGTTGAGGTGGGTGGGTTCACAAGTAGTGAATTCTTCTTATCCCGATGAAGAGTTTATTCATTTTTGATGTGACTGAATTTTTGGATGCAAAAGGTCATCATTGTATGGGATTTTTCACATATTCAGGCCCATCTGATGGCACAATGTGCAATACTCTTGCTCCTTGTAAATGACATTCATTAGTTACTTCAATTTTTAATCGAGTTAGTTTAGGGCTTTGTGATATGTTACCTCGTCATCTTCTTTAGCTTGTATTTATTATTTATGTAGTCGTAGTTAAAATGCATCTAGTTGATAAATCTTCAAGCATTACACTTTTTTTTGGTAGTCGATTGAAAAATTAACGAGTAGAGGTCAATTCGTTTGTACAAAGAGAGGAAAAGATTCTAGATTATATTATTGGTGGTATCACTTTATAAGTTGCAATAAGAAAAACAAACACACACATACACACACGCGCACACACGAGGGCAAGGGGTCAAGATAGGGGTGGCAATGGTCAGTAGACACTTGAGCTTGATTCAATTCATAATTTGATTCAATACGAGCTCAAGTTGCTCATGAATCGAACCGAGATGGGACGAGCCGAGCTCATGTTCTGCTGGACCCATTTGCCTCCCTAGGTCGGGATGTGCCAATGCTCGAGCCTCAAGTTCCCAATTGACTTGCACGGTTTGCCGCTCTACTGACTTTTAGTGAGTGTTTGACACCCATTTTAATGGGTTGAAAATTTTTGAAATAGTGATTGATGGAAGAATGTATGGTGGAAAAGTGATGAAAAATTTTAGATTTGTGTGTAATATTATTTTATTTGGAGAATGTGTGGTTGAAATGAAGAAAGAGAAAAAGAACGAGAAAAAGAATGGGGGCCAAACATGGGCTTAATAGAGTAAGTGACAATACTATTGTAGACATGTCCTGTAATAGGAGCATCGGAGTTGGCATGTGTATAGGATAATGTCCAGCAAAGCAACAACCCAACCTCCCCCCACCATCGGCCTGTCGCCTCGTGTATGCTAACATTTATTACGCGCTATTTTTAGCCCGTCACGTGGTGGACCTTCATTCGAGCTTCGCCTTTCAATATCTTTATTGCCACTTGCCAGTCCATTTTACTCTTCATTTTGGCATCAAAATGGAGTAATTATTGGCCAGCCAATTGTATCTTCTGGCGCCGCCGCCATTACTTAAATCCATCACTTTCGCTACCCGCAAAACACACACACACACACAGTTGATCTAGATAAACTTCCGTCACAGATTCTTAATTGGTATTCTTTACTACTTTTTATAATGAGAATTATTGTATACAGAGCAATTGATTTTTGAGTGAAGTCCCTTCATGTAAGAGAATCTTTTCATTTTCCTCTCTTTATCATTGATTTATATGTAAAAACTCTTATATACATACAATACACCCATATTTGTGTTGAGGCGCCGCTGCTTTTGTTCTTTGCTGCTTCCCAGGTGCATTATCACTACTGGAACTATATATTTTTTCTTTTTTATACATTGACTTGTCTATTTTTTGTAATTTTGTCTGGGACATTATCTTTCTTTGTTTTTCTTTTTATTGGGATCACATGCAATCCTTTCTTGAGATCTGAAGTTGAATTAAAATGTTTGTGTGAAATGAAAGACGAGAATGATTTTTATATTTTTCAAATTCTTTGGTGCTAATGAGATGATAGAAACTGAATATGTAAACCCCATCTAATTTTCATTTAAATTATTTGAAAACCCATGTATTAAATCTGGGATGCTTCTCTTATCTCTAAAGTATGCACTGAAATTGTAAGCTCAAAAGTCTATAATTTATTTGTTCACAAATGCTTTTCCTTTTCGTGCTTGCGTTTATATTGGCAGTCATTGACTGATTGCTCCAGGTGGTTAATAATACTAGTAGAATAATTCCGATTTAGCAATATTTTACTTCTTTGAAAGATAGAGGGAAAGAATGCTGTCTTCCATGGTCATATTCAGGCATAACTGATATTTGATGGATTACTGTGGGTAACAGAAATTTCTCATCAAGTGTTAAATATATTAAAAAGAATGATATGATACATTCCTCTGTAGATTAATAGCCTGTGTTTTATACTTCCTGTTATATCGTGATGATGCTTGCTGTGATTGCTTACAGTGGGGATTATAAATATGGCGTGTGAACTCGTGAATTCTGCAACAAGTGACAAGCTTACTGAAATGGATTGGGCGAAAAACATTGAGATTTGTGAATTAGTCGCATGTGATCACAGGTATAATTTCAATACTTTTATACTGCATTGTAATGTTGCTATTATTGATGTACATTGCTCTCTCAACGAGGCCTCAATTTTGTTAGGTATTCAATATTTTGATAGAAGGTTCTCATTGGATGTTCTTTCTTCTCTTTTCATCTTGTTAAAAGAATTTCTTTTTCCTTTTTCCTAAATGATAGATGATCATTATGCATTCTAGATGTAGAAGGTCAAATTTAACTTGGAACCTTCTTTCGTTCACTTTTGAGTAATTTAATACAAGTAAATCTGTAAAATGGTGCTGAGGTTACTTTTTGTCTTGCTGAATCAAGTTTAATTTTTAAGACAGGGTTGGTCTTGTTTAATTTAACATTAACTGTGTGTCTGAATGTCACTGTAGCCACTTGACCACTATTTTATGTATTTTGATAATACAGACAAGCTAAAGATGTTGTAAAAGCTATAAAAAAATGCCTGGGAAGCAAAAATTCAAACACTCAATTATTTTCAGTACTGGTAAGTGCTTATAGGGTATATAATTTTTCTGCTTGGTTTGATGGATCCCTTTTACTTGCGATGGATTATATTTGCCCCCTGGCCACTTACTTGGAAGCATTGATAAGACTATTTGTTTCTGGTTGGATTCATAGCTTCTTGAGATGTTGATGAACAATATTGGAGAACATGTTCATCAGCAGGTTATAGACGCGGGTATTCTTCCTATACTCGTGAAGATAGTTAAGAAAAAGGTGGACACTCTTTTCCATGTCTTATGCTTAGTCATTTGTTGATTTAATTAAATTAAAGAAATAATTTTTTTCTCTCTGTTTGTACAGTCCGATCTTTGTGTAGGGGAAAAGATTTTTCTCCTCTTAGATGCAGCTCAGACATCTCTTGGTGGAAATTCTGGGAGGTTTCGTCAATATTATTCTGCTTATTGTGAATTGGTGGTAAGTACAGAGCAAGCTATATATTAATTGCAAGCTTTTAAAAATTTAGAATCGAAGTCCATATTGAGCAAATGTTGTTCGAGCCATTCCTGTTCATCACTCTGTGTTTCTAGTCTAAACCCAGATAAATTCGAGTCTTTCAATGATTTAATCATGACAATCCACATTGCTATTTTACCCTGGAAAAGCTACTGTATTTGTATGCTTTTTATCTTTTTCCAAAAGGCTTAATCTTTTCATCCATGTTTTTCTTTCTTCAAACGATGTCTTCCGTATGTTTACTATCATCAATTAAATAATATCATGGTCCCAGTTATCTAATAACTGTACCCAGGTTGAATCTGGACCATCCAATTTCCTTTTCTTTTATTTTGGAATTGTTCCAACAGTATGGCTGTGTGGTTGAACTAGGGAATGGATTTTTGGTTGGTCTCAATTACCAGAATAAAAACCTTTTCACGTTGAAGAGGCATAAATAGACCTCTGTTGCAGTATCTCATCAAAATACTGGATTGGTCACTTTGTGCATTTCGTCCCATGCATGATTGTATATATTTCTATATTCTACTTTTTTTTATTACAATATGCATTTTGAAGTGCATATCAATGTCAATGAAAGATGTTTAATTAAAAGGATAAGTATTTTTTATGTAAAGAAAAATGAGTCTTCCTTAAAGATGTACATTGAATTATGTCCCATGCTTTTTCTTTCAATAAATATTTTTGTCTTTGTTTACTGTATGATATGTATTTCAGTAGACTTGCCACCTTCTTTACAACTAAGATGTTTCAATAAAGCTGAATGTAATCGCGGGCCCCACCCCCATGTGAGGGGGCTGTCAAAAAAACTGTCAAATAAAGCTGTAATTGTAGCATGATTCAAGATGTTTTATATGAACTGCACATAAAACACTGTAGACTTTGTTGACTAAGTTAACAATAAAAACATTTTCCAGAGCGCAGGAGTGCAATTTCCTCAAAGTTCTTCTGATGCCCCTAAACCTCATTCTAGATTGGAGGTGAATAAGAATAATTCATCAGATAAGCAATCTGCTGCTCCTCAATTTGAAAGAAAAGCACCCAAAAATGTTTCCGTATCAAGGTACCAATACCATTGTTGCTTCATATAAATCCTCTTATATCCAAGGGAAAAAGAAAACAATCAGTACTCTTAATCTCTATTTTATGGCTTTTTGATCATCTTACTTTTAACAATTTCAAATTTCCACAGTATACTTGAGAAAGCTGGCACCGCTTTAGAGGTCTTGAGGGACGTCCTTAATGCTGTTGATACTCAACGTTCCGAGGTATTTAATGTTTTATAATTTCTTCTGCTGACAACGATAAGCTTCATACTTCTCAATGCTTAGTTGATGTAGTTGAAATGATAAATACCTATAACTAGTAAATAAACGTTGAAAAATTATAAATTCAGAAAAGATATAGCTTGTCTGGCAACAATTTTTCCCCAAATTAAAAGCAATTTTTGTACAGTTGCTGAGCTGAAGTGTGAGAGAAAGGTCAACAATTGCGGTTGGCAACGGTAAGCAAATGGATTAAAATTTGGGGAAAAAGCAGAAACAAAAAGGGATTCAGCAGCCAAATTATATGATGACAAAACAACCACAAACATATGAGCAACAAATACTCTGGAATAAGCCTAATAAACTGACACACACACCTTGAAATGATTTGTTCTGTGTGTCAAAGAATGAAGACAACATTTACAATAGAGGGGAGCATTCAATGAACCAATACGTTTAACAAATTATCAAAACTCTTAAATTAACTTAATCTAACGGTATAGATCTAACTTAAAAAAAAAAAATACTAATCATCTTAACCCCTCCACCACCACCCTGCTGCCACCTCCTTAATAATCAAGGGGCATTTCTCTGTCGAACGGGGAGGTATATAATCCCCCTTAATTTGCCCGGGGGGTTGGGATTTCTCCCCGTTAACCAAGAATTCAAGGTGGATTTCTCCTTGTTCGCTGGGTTAACAGTGGGTGATTTCCCCCCACTAATAATTCAGGAGGATTTCTACCCTCGTCCCTTGATTAAGGTGGCGGTGGTGATAGTTGTGGTAGGGTGGGTGGATGAAGGGTGGGGTGAATAAATACGTGATGGGCTGCATTTATTGAAATTCTAGTTCCAAGATCAAGTCCGGAATCCGAGTACGTAGCAATGACACATGCATCATTTGAGGTATTCTGGTTGAAACATTTGTTTAAGGATCTTGTTTTGACATCAGAAAGCCAATGGGTTTTACGGTTAATGAAGCTGCTGCAGCTCTTGCACCCAATTAATTTTCCATGGGAGGACCAAACATTTTGAGATAGATTGTCATTTTGTTCAAGATGAAGTGTTGCAAAAAATTCATTTCTTATGTGAAAACTGGATAAAATTTTGCAGATCTAGTACCAAGTCATTGGGCAGTTTGAGGGTTAGGTATATCTTTCACATTTTTGGCACATACTATGTAGCTCCATCTTGATGGTTACAGTGAGCAAAGGAACGATATTTCTGTCTTTATGTTCTTTCCTGTTGTACACATGTTTGTGTTTGCACGCACGCACGCATGCATGTATGTATATGTCTATCTACGTGTGTATTGAGCTAGAGGGCTACAAAGTTTTCTTCAGCCTCTCTCTCAGGTCACTTCTGGCATCCTCCCGCCTCTGTGATTTTTTCCTATCTTTCATATGATATAATAATCTCCCTCAAGCATGAGAAATGAGAATTATTGCAAACATGAGTAGGCCACGAATTTTATACAAATTGGAAATTCAAATAAATGGAATAACAATTTACTGTCTCAATTCTAAGATATTAATTGAATTGCCCATTACTTAGTGTACTATGGTGTTTATTTTCCTTGTTCATTTTTCCTGATCTTTAGTACAACATTATTGTTTTTCCAGGGAGCTAAGGATGAGTTCACTCTTGATCTTGTCGAACAATGTTCATTTCACAAGCAACAAGTAATGCATCTTGCAATGACTTCTAGGTAAGACCACTTCTGTACTTGTGTCGAACAAACAAGTAATGCATCTTGCAATGACTTCTAAATATGACCACTTCCATACTTGTGTGTCGAACAAACAACAATTGCAGAATAAGAAAACAAGATGATCACATACTCAAAACTTAGGGAAGGCTGAGAGAGGATCTGAAGAGAATTTGAAATGCCAATATCTGGATATTTTTATCAAAAGACAACCAAACGTTCCAAAATCTCAATATGAGGTTTTAAACAGACAACTAGGACAGAGTCCGAAGTACCCTTTCAGACATAAATAAATGGACATAACTAAACTTCAATCAAAGCAGCAGAATAAAAGCAGTAGAATTAAATTATCCCCTCATATTCAAAGTTTAAAGGCTGACCATCTATGCATCACATACAAAACTTATATTTCGACTGAAATAACCATGCACTTTCTTAATAACCTGCATTTCACAATGCATCATCTGTAAGGCAGCCAATTGTACATGTCTGGTCAACCAATGAATGCAATACATATTGTTGACGTTCAAAACTGACGTGGCCAATTTTGATCAACCTAATGATGATTTTGAGCGAGGTGATTAACTGGAATAGAAAAGACTTACATTATTGACTTTGTCTGGAAAGTGTAAGAGTACAAAAGTGGGAAATATGAGATCGCGTGGTCCATGGAGGGGACCAATGAATCCAATTTATAACCCAAATTTGGCAAGTTGGCCATCCCAGTCACGTCGTCTACCTTGTTTAGATTGCCTCCATACATCAGCTATAGTAATTCTCTTATTAGGTGTGTGGCGTGTGCCATATCATTCAGCCCGTTTATTGTCCATTCCTTGCAAGAGAAAGAGTTTTGAATAGAGTTACAACGTAGGGAGAAGTCTTGGGTTTACGTGTAGAATATTTTATTATGTAAATGTGGTTGAAAATGAGTATGTAGAAAAAAAGTTTTAAAAATATGGGAATCAAACAAGGGTTCAGTTTGGGCATTTTTTTTAAGTGCTCATCATGATGTTTGGGATAACTACAGTTATTCACATCATTGCTGATCTCTGATTGGTTGGCTATGATGTGCTTACATCAACCCTACCATGTGTCCTCATGGGATAGGTCATGGTAGAGGTGATGACATCACCTAATCAAATCAGTAATGTTGATGTTTCTCAATCATGGCGGAGCTCGTCAAGTTGAAGTATAACTTGATCTGAGCTATTTTTGGGATGACGTTGAGTTGTATTTGATCTTGTTTGGACGCTTTTATTTAGTGAAAGGTTTTGTCATCAATCCTTGATTAAGAAATTGATATCAACACATATCCTTTCACCCCCTTCAAATGCTACCCTTTTCTTATACGTATATTTTCTTGAAATTCTTCTGTATCTGCAAATGGGAATGTTTTCCTTCTCCCAATTTACGAACACAAATGTATCAATATCACTTAGGAAGGTTTATTGTATTGGTGAAGAGACATGTGCGAGGGCACTGAAATTATGTTCGAGGTGTCCAGGAGCGTTGTGGTTTGTCATTTCAATGATCCACAAATGTCTGAGATATAAACAAATAGAAAATTGAATTGGAGGTTAGAAAAAACAAAAGCCTGTTCTACCTATCAAAAAAAAAAAAAAAACAAAAGCCTGTTCTGGGTAATCATTTATCTAATAAAAGCACAGAAATTTGTGATAATTTGAGATATAAACAAATAGAAAATTGTGATGGAGGTTAGAAAAAACAAAAGCCTGTTCTACCTATCAAAAAAAAAAAAAAACAAAAGCCTGTTCTGGGTAATCATTTATCTAATAAAAGCACAGAAATTTGTGATAATGAAGTCTCAATTATATATTTTTGTATTTTCTAGGGATGACAAGGTGGTTACTCGAGCTATTGAGCTAAATGAGCAGCTTGAAAGAATTTTACAAACACACGATGCCCTCATTTCTCGTGGGACTACGCTCGTATCAACTCACATTGACCATGAACAGGCAGGGGAAGAGGAAGAGGCTGAACAACTTCTCCGAAGGTTAAGATGTTGCATTACATTACTTGGGGAAAATATTTCTCTGAAGCAAAGTGTAAAGCCAGCCAGTTTTCTCTCAAAACCGTGCAAATGGCTTCTGCTTCGTGTCTTGTCATCATCAATATCAATATCATTAGCATTTGAATTTGAATTCAATCTTCTAACTTATACTCACACTAATTGTTGGGCAGGATAAGAAAAGGAAAAGCTTGTCTACAAGCCGAGGAAGAAGAAAGCCAAAGAGATTTGCCATTGAGATTGAAGAGACCTTCTGTTCCTGGGGAAATGCTTCATCGCCCCCTCATACTGCCACTAACTGTGGAACGGCCAAAGCGAGAACTTGTCCAGCCAATAACTATGGAGCCAATGCAAGAAACTGCACAGCCACCTACTGTGGAGCAAAAGCAAGAAGCCAATGTGGGAAGACCTATGGTTGCACTACCACCACCCCCTGCTAAACCTGTTGAGCGAGAGAGATTCTTCCGTGAGAACAAGGCTGACGGTTCTGCTCTTAATGGCCACATGAGCTGCCTCACGTTACACAGTCGTAATGCCAGCACTTCTCTTTAACACAAGTATTGATTACAGTGACTGAGCAAAGAGTTTTTTTTTTTACAAGCACTTTCTGCAGTGCTTTTAAAATGTTGGATTGCAGATAGCAAAGAGGATTTACAGCTAAATCCTTGAGATAATAGGTGTGATTTAGAAGGGTACATGGTGTTTTTAGTATTATCAGAACCTTGGGTGCTGAATATGAACTTGTAGTAGGAAGCTGACGAGGATTAACTTTTTTATACTTTATAACTACACATTCTTTTTTTTTTTTTTTAAATCACTTCATACAAAATTTATTTAAAAAAAAAAATATGTCAAACATGCCCATAATTATCTTTGGAGGCTGTTATTTTCATCCACCATTTTTATATTTCAATAAACTTTTAAAAACATTTTTAACTTTATGCGAATTTACTTAAATAGACAAGAATAAAATCAAATAAAATCTATATCTCTAAATTCATCCACTAAATTTCCAGCATTAAATTCGAACTCTACCACCAAGTAAATAAGATCTAATCCCATCACCTTTAGAAGTCAAAATTCTTCTTTTCCACCTCAAATCGCCAAGAATAAATTCAATACTAGACCTTGTAAATAGCCCAGAAAATCAACTAAAACAAACATAAGTTGTTGGAAAAATGGTTGGGTAGGTGACTTTGGCATGAATTTTGAGCGGGACCCGTTTGGCTATTTT
>CAIGRT010063685.1:0-26076 GCA_903798405.1 Fraxinus platypoda | reverse complement strand
GGTGGTGACAGTGGTGCTGGGAGATTGTGGTGTTGGTTTGTTTGTTTGTTTGAGATGGTAATGTTGCTATGGGCGACGACGGTGGTGGTGGTGTTGCTGGAGGCAGTGGCGAGGTGATTGTCGCAAGCGTTGGTAGTGATCGCAGATTATTTGGTTGATTGTGACCATTAAATTGGTTAATCTATGACCAATAAACAATATGCGACCAATAAAAAAGATAATATGTGACTGTAATTTGATAATTTGTGATGGTATAAGAAGTTGTGACTTATAAGATTTGTGATTTATGATCGATAAATAAATTGTGACTTTTAGATTTTTAATTTGTGACCGATGAACAAACTGTGACCTATAATTTTTTTGAATCGTGATCGTAAAATAATTTGACACATATAAAAATTTTGATTTGTGATCGAAAAATAATATGTGACTAATTAAATGGTTAATTTGTGACTAAATTGTATAGATCTGTGACTTTAATATATTTAATTAATTAAATCATAAATAAATTTTAATAAAAACTTGATTTTTGAAATTTAAAATCTATGTTCTTAATTTTGAAATGAGTGATACTTAATCCCTTACTTATGAAATTTCCCCCTATTATTTTCAGTCTATGAATATGGATTAAGCTTGTTGGAAATTTCGAAGTTATTTTTATTCACGAAATTTCAATTCATTAAAAATAGATATTAAAAAACTTTAAAGTTTTAGATCACACTACAATCACTTGCGTGGTTCAAAGTTTTCACACACACCAAAAGTTATAAAATACATTTATATTAAGCCCTTGTCGGAGCCCCATTTTATCAAAAAATTATTTTCAACCAATTATTCTCCAATAAAATAATTCTACACATGAATCGAAATATTTTCTTATTTTTTAACCACACATACTCCAAAAAAATTTATTTCAAAATACATTATTTTCTCCAAAATGGGGGATCAAACAAGGGTTAAAACTTTGTTTGACCCCAACTTTTTAAAACTTATTTTTTCTCAAATATTTTCAACTGCATATTTTATGAAATCATCCATTTGTGTAATCTTTAGGTGCCATTACTTCTTCATACCTAAAAAAACTGATTGTTTCACGATACCACTCATCGGACCAAGTACGTAACTTGATCAAGCTTTTTTCTAACAATCATCCTTTTCAACATTCGGAATCGAGTTCTTGTTCATCGCATACCACTCTCATTTCAAAAATGGAGGCTATGGATCGGCTCGTCTGCACTCTTTACTATGACATGTTGGCTTTCAAGTCGAAAACTATCAATGTTAAAAAATTACTAAAAAAATTACCACATATTTCATAGGATCCATAACTTTTATCAACTTTTCAACCGCACATTTTATCATTTTTTATCGAAATCTACTATAATAAATTGTATATTATAAACAGGGTACAATACGATGAAGTGACGTTGCTCAAATAAACAGGAAATTCGTCAATTACATCCTTTAAAAAAATAATAATAATAAATAAATAAAAAACAACCTTGATGGAACTAGCTGATTTGGTGGGGATTGATCTATAAGATATGATCATAAATCTTGATATATTTTAAGAACCATGCTACAGGAACCGCGGGGATGACCGCTTCGGTGACCGCACACACACACATGGGGGGTTAGGATTATTTTATTCGGGTGGGACTCGCGCCTCGACTGTGAGGGCGCGATCATCCCCGCGGTCATCCATGCGGGTTGTCTAGCTTAATTCATATTTTAATGTACTTGTACTTTATGCATTAATCATTGACTGATAAAGTCAATGATTATTTATTTATAGGTCAACTATAAGCTAATGTTGAATACACATAAATAATTCATTCAAAGAGAAAAGTTTAAAATAACTATAACGTGTTTCAAAGCCAAGAGGATGAATTTGATCAGGCTTCGACTCAGGATGCATCATCAATAATTCAAGAGGCAGGCGGCTCTGCCCTTACAACCAAGAGCTCGATCGGCTCGTCCCTCTCAAGCTAGTTTTGGCACGAGCCGAGCTCGAGCTCCTACGAATCCAAAAAGAGTTAATTACTTATATTAACATACTATGTAAATAAATAAATAAGAATAAATTTTAACAAGTCATTCGTTCACGCTTTCCATTGTTGAATTCACGAGATTAGGGATGGCAACGGGTGGATCGGGGCAACCTTCCCCCGCCCCGTCGAGTAATTTCCTGTTCCGTTATCCGTTTAAGGTGGGGGCGGAGAACTTGCCCCGTTTAATTAATTAATTTTTAAGTTTTTAATAATTCATCTTATTGTCCTCGTTCATTAAAGTGAGACAATAATATATTTTTAATTTTTTTATTTATTTTTAAAAATTAAATTATTTAAATATATTTGGTAAACTAAGACTTATATTATTTTTCATATTTCTTAGATAATCTTAGTTACCATATTCTATTAGAACTAATGAAATTTCGTTGAATTTTTCATTTAAAGTATTGAATTTTTAAAAAATAAAATTAAAATTAAACGAGGAGGGGGTGGTTGTTACCCGCCCCACACCCTCCCGGGGCGAAGTCCCTCACCCTGTCCCATACCCGATTAAGTGAGTAATCCCTCTACGGGTATCAAATTTGACGAATTTTTTTGCATCCCTACAGATATTACCTAGAACTCAAAACTTAAAAGTATGATATTAAACCAACTAAAAAGCCACTACAAGCACGACTAAGAGCTCGTTCGGCATGTTTTTTTAGAAACTAAAAGGAGTTTTTAACATTCAAAAGTTACTTTTGTACTGGTTTGATTAATTTTTTAAATGTGTTTCTTCTGATTAGAAGAAGTTTTAGAGTAAGTTTGTCTAATATGATTTCCTGCAAAAACTTTTCGAGAAGTGATAACTTTTTAAAAAGTCGTTTCCAAATATCAATTAAGTGGCTTTTTCGTAAAACTCTTTTACAAAAAGTCAAAATAAAAGAAGAACCATGTGAAATGGACCATAATAAAGAAATGTTTATGAAATAACTAACCAAGGAAGAAGAGATGCAGAGATTATGGAGAAGTTTTCTGATTGCATTAATTCTCCCTTTAATATCTACAACAAAACTAATATATAAAGAGTTATAAACGATTATTTTCTAACCAATTAGCCAAGTGGGTGTATATAAAATTAGAAATAAGAAGAAAAAATAGCTAAAAAATGGACAGTAACAACCAGATGTTCTAGAATTCTTTTCCTTCTGGACTTGCTGCGAAATTCTACTCTGTCCACCTCCATTTTCTAATAAACATGCTTACCATCTCTTATTTGGCTCGAGCTGAAGCTATAAGCAGAAGCTCGTGTTGGCGCACATGGCAGATTACTGGTTAAAGCTTGCGCCCACGCTCCCATTAACAAGATCCAGAATTCCAAAGAAGAAAGAAAGCAGAGAAAGAAAAACTGATTATTACTCATTAATCCAGCAGTTAAACCAGAGTCAACGCCTCTTAATCTGTGCCATCGTTCACGGCTGCTTGAGATCGTCCATTCAATTTCTATAGTACCTTCAGCATTTCAAGTTCAGTCATTGCATTTTTTTTATAATCTTTCTACTTTTTTTGTGTATTTTCTTCTGTAATGGTGGTTCCTTATTCTATACAATCATGTACTTTTACCTGTAATAACAAGTGTATCACATTTTCAAGATTTTCAAGATAACGACTGGTTCGATTCGAAGATCAGAGATGCGGAGTTTCAGTCGGGTCGCTGTTTTTTCTATTTTTATCTGTCTTTTCGTATCTTGGTCCTTTTCGATTGACAATCTTAATCAGGCGTAAGTTTTTGTTTATTAAATTTAAATCAATGTTCCTCCTGTAATTTATTCTATGTTGCCTCCTTCATTTTGATACATGCAGACGCACTCACACACAAGGCAATCTACCTAACTGATTTCTGCTGCTGGCCAAATCTCACTAGGAGATGAGAAGGCAATCTACGTTTTCAGTCTTTCTGATGCCACCCGTTATTATTGCAGGTTTCCTATATTAGAACCTGGTCCTGGTCACACAAAACTCCGCCTTTCAAGGGAAGGTTTGGAAGCAATAGAGAGAATAACGACTCCTATTGCAGCTGTTGCTGTAAGTAGTAGATTAGTCTCCATCAATGTGACAACTTCCAATTTGTTATTTAGTGGGTGTTTGGTGGGAATTAAAAATAGATTTTTAGTAGATTGTGATAGAAGTTTTTGAAATGTGTGGTTGAAAAGATGTGGGACCCATTAAAGATGTGATTAATATTAATTGTTTGACTTTGATTTAGATTAAAATTTGATTTTAAACCGAAACAAACAGAGCCTTAATTAATTCCTAATGCATGGCAGAATCAGTAATTTCCCACGTGCTTACGATGAGATATAAGAATGAGCAGAATCAACACATTTTCCAGTTATTTAGTCCCTGTTTGGAGGGGATTAAAATTAGATTTTCAGTAAATTTTGATAGAAGTTGACGAAACGTTTGGTTGAAAAGTTGTGAGACGCATAAAATGTTTGGTTTTCAGTGGCTTGTCCTATCTCTGACTATGAGTCATGGAGCTTATATTGTTCGCATAGCAAATATAGTCTGCCTGAGTTGCTCTATCCACACATTTGCATTCTTCATTTGACTCCATATTATTATTATTATTATTATTTTGTGTCTGTCTTACTAGGTTCTTGGACCATATCGATCAGGAAAATCTTTTCTACTCAATCAACTTCTCTCCCTTTCATGTTATGGAGGTACTGTTTATTTATTTAGGCATGTAACATGTTACTGTGGATGAGGAACGGATTTAGGGGGACTGGGCTGGGCTATAGCCCGGTCTAGTCTCCGGACCGTTCATTTTTTTCAGTGTTTAAAATTTTTTTTTCATGTGTAAATTTATTTTCTTCTACATATTAGCCCGAGTCCGATCCTGGATCGGATGTTATCTTGTGATCTGATTCTTCTCATTCCTGAGATTTAAAGTTCAAATTTTACAGGTTTTGGTGTGGGGCACATGCGTGATACTAAGACAAGAGGTAGACTGATTATATGGGATATGGCTTCTCTCCATAGGACGTATATAACAAGCCATTTCTAGATGTAGCTCAAACTATTTAATTGTTTTTCCAAGGAATATGGGTTTGGGGAGCTCCACTGGAATTGGATATAGATGGAGTAAAAACTTCTGTCTTCTATCTTGATACAGAGGGTTTTGAAAGTGCAGGGAAATCTAATGTATACGATGACAGGTAATATCCAAAGGACAAGATTTACTACTTTCTGCTAAAAACTTACATATTAGAAGGAAAAAATTGGCTGGCAATGGATATTTATGATTTTTGGTTACTCTTGTCTTCAGGATTTTTGCCCTGGCTGCTGTCATGAGTTCTGTGATTATATATAACCTACCAGAGACGGTTTGTTACTTCACCTGCAGTACTCATCTATCATTACCCCGTTCTGCGTGATGATGTGTCGAGTCAAAATACATAGTTTGGTCATATTATGAATCTGTCAAATTTGGTGCAGCAAATTCTTTTCATAATGATATTATGTACTCACAATGTATTAGTCCTGGCTCATATTAGTAACTTATGTGATTCAGTTTATGATAGTGTGTTGGTTTCGTTTTATGCTTAGGTTCGTGAAGCAGATATATCTCGATTATCATTTGCAGTTGAGCTTGCTGAAGAATTTTATGGCAGGTATTTAGTAACTCGTAGGCTTAGCACTGCAATGCCCCCAAATGATATACACTTAAGGCTAGTTTAAATTACTTTAATCCCAGTTTCCAAATTTTTCCACTGATATTAGTTTGTTTTTCTTGCATGTACATCCTCAACAGAGTGAAGGTAATCGCACCTTCTTAATATTTTATCACGATATTATCTTAACATGTTAAGAGGTAAATAAAAACAAAGAAATTAGATTCTCCATGCATCATCTTTGCTATCCATTGATGTTTCATGCAGGGGCACGATGTTGCTTTTGAACCTGCTAAGCTCCTGTGGCTAATCCAGCGTGATTTTCTACGTAAGTCTTCCCGTGATGTTTAAGAATGACCTATGGGCATAAAGTGGCATGTTATTATGCTATATTTTTTGGGCACGAACTTGTTGTTGTAAACGATATCCCCCCCACCACACACACACAATAGAAGCTTAGTTCATTCTGGTGTGCATGTCATTGTTTTTTAGATGGAATATCTTAGTAAAATAGCCTCTATCCTTTTTCTTTTTCTTCTTTTTTTCTCAAATGCTCCATTTTGCAATTTATTGAATTTCTTGCTCATTTTAGTCATTTTTGGCACTTGTAGTAGGGAAATCTGTGCAAGAAATGATAGACGAGGCTCTCCGACATGTCCCAAACGCTGACGGTTTGTTTTCCTTTGCCAGTGTATATTTATTTAGGAACTTATCTTTTTAGAAGGGTGTAATAGAAATTTATTTTGGTGCTTATTGTGAGCAGGGGACAAGAATATTGATCAGGTATTTTTCTGTTCGAAGTTTTCGCAGTTATTCCAGTAATATTTTGAGACAAGATGATATACTGAGGGTTTAGTTTTCAGGTCAACCAGATCCGCGATTCTTTAGCAATCATGGGAACTAACAACACTGCCTTTAGCTTACCGCTGGTATGTTTTGCTTTTTCATTATTCATCTTTTTTGTTATCTTTCTGTAGCACTCGTTACACATTCTCACCTTTTAAGTGGAATACTAAATACATTTAGTAGGATAAACTTATTGTGTGTTTTTTTGAATTTTGAGAGAATTAGTGATGCAGAAACCCTATATTCTTTGGATTAAGGGCTCTACTGTAATGAAATGGTGGTTGGTTGATGAAATAATCTCTGGGAAGTGCGGTTGTGTTCAAATTCTGTAAGTTTCTTAACTAATTATATGCTAAAATCTAGCATATTAAAAACTCCGAAAACAAGTAGAAACTACTAATGAATCCTCGAAGGGATATGCGCCATTTGAAATTTCTACATCTCAATCTAAGTGCTACCCCAATGAATGAAAAGTTTGCCTTGTCTATAAATCGTTGAGGACTAGCTCTCTTAAGTTGAACCCTGGACCTGTTTCTGCTTCCGTTGAGTCGCTGGTAACCATTATTTTGCAATTAATTGTTTTGAGAATGGGAGAATGATCTTTGGGTAATGCAAAAATAAACATCATCGAAAGAGTAAGTCTGTCAAGTTCTTGATTCCCACAAAATTCAATCTTTTTTGATGTCTGCGTGATAAGAGGCCACCTTTTTGCCACCTAAACAGTTGAACAAACTAATCAAAGTGCTTATACAAATATTGAAGAAAATTTCAAAGTAAATTCTTCTATAACTTGGATTTTTGTGCTTGCCGCTTCTGCATCCAAGAGCTTGCCTGATATGGTTTAGAGAGGCAGAAGATGCCTTAATGTTACATTGACTGATGTAGATCTGATGGGAGTTTCTGAAGAGTTCAGGTCTGAATAAAAGTAGTTGGATTATTGTTCATGTAATTGGAGGGCTTCTCAGACTAATTGACTTATGGGTTCAAATAATAATCTGTTGGGAGTGAGAATTAATAAATTTTGATAATATTCTTCAAGAATACCTAATCAAGAAGTGTTTCAGGTCACCTTTTCACTGATTGTCGTAATCACTTACTTATTCCCAGATGTTTCCTGAATCATTGCTTAATCTGTGCCTACTTCAAAAATCAACAAACGACTGAGTTCCTTACCATCGGCATAATAAGCTTTAACATTCAATTTCCCATGGGCACACATATAATGGCATGTGTAGTACCTTCTTCATGGCATTGGCTTCATATTAAGCTTTTGATGACATTATTAAACGCGCGCGTGTGTGTATATCTGTGAATTGTTGTGCAGCCTCATATCCAGCGCACAAAGCTTTGTGACATGAAGGACGATGAGCTCGATCCAATATACTTACAGAAGAGGGAGAGATTGAAAGAAATTGTTGCTTCCATCATCCGTCCAAAGATTGTCCAGGGTAAACCTCTCACTGGGAAGGAGTTTGTATCTTTTTTGGAGCAGGTTCTTTTTCTAACTCATATTGGTTTCAGTTTATATTAAATCCTTTCGACATTCAACGTGTCAGTTCATTTTGAAGTAAGATTCCTTTTATTACTTTATAAACTTTCATTCCAGATTCTTGAAGCCCTAAACAAAGGGAAGATTCCATCGACAGGCTCCCTTGTTGAGGTCTTTAATAAGGGTATTCTCGATCGCTGTCTGAAACTTTACAGTGATCGTATGGGTAACCTTGGTTTACCAGCATCCGAGGATTCTCTTCAGAAAGCTCATGAAGGTTCCAAAGAAGCGGCCTTGAATGTTTTTAATGAACAACATTTTGGTCGTCACCATGCTAAGAGATCGGCTGAGAAATTGGTTGAAGAAATAGAGAAGGTTTTGAAACAGAACTTAAATGTCTGGCATCAGCAATTCTTAGATTTTGTGCTTATTGATATGTCTGTGCAGGTATACAGGAATTACATACTTGTAAATGAATGTCAATCTTCAAAACTGTGTGAGGCTCTATATACAAAATGCGAGGACAAAATGGACCAGCTTCAAGCCCTTAGACTTCCATCTATGGCAAAATTTAATGCCGGATTTCTTCGTTGCAACCAAAGCTTTGAAAGGGAATGTGTTGGACCTTCTAAAACTAGCTATGAACTTAGAGTGATGAAGGTTAGAAATATTCTTATCTCTTCATTTGTCTTGTGCTGATTTTGATCATTTTCTCCGCGATTAGGGAATTTCAAGGAGCTTCATGTGTCTTCTTAGATTTCATGTCACCTCTTCTGAATATTTTCTTTTAAACATGTATCTTGATAATGCAGATGTTAGGGAAGTCAAAATCTCTATTCATCAAAGAATATAATCGCAGGCTCTTTAATTGGTTGGTGGCCTTTTCACTCGTCATGGTGATACTTGGTCGGTTTGTAATAAAGTTTATTTTGGTAGAGATTGGAGCATGGATACTTTTTATATTCTTAGAGACGTATACACGCTTGTTTTGGTCCGCGGAATCTCTTTATTACAACCCTGTTTGGCACGTTATCGTCTCAACTTGGGAAACCCTCGTATACAACCCCATTCTTGATTTGGACAGGTAACATCTATTATCTTTTGTTTCTTAGATGAACATATTTGTTGTATTCTTCGATGTGGTTTGCAAATTTTAAGTTGCTATTACAGTTTCAACTTCAGGAATGAGACATTTTCATTTCTTTCTGCTGTTTTCGAGTTGTGTTGCCACATAAATATTTGCATTTTTGTAGTATATTAACTTATCCTCTTATGGCTTATTTAGCAAAGTGGATTTTCGCAAGAACTTATATCGTTAAAGTGTTTAGTCATGTCCAATACTGCATACTAACCATACACCTATAGCATTGAAATCAGGAATAAAAGAAAAGGAAAAGGAGACGAGAGGAAAGAAAAACTGGATTGGTGTTGAAAATAAGAATTGAATTTTTGAAGAAATTTTAGTACTACTTTGGCATGAAAGGTTGCAGAGTGGAGAGTATTGAAGAAGAGCAAGAAATTGAAATCTTGCACATAATACTTTCTTGTCGTGTTTAGTATTGCTTACCAAATGTTATGTTGAGTTTTGAACTTCCTTGATATTGTTGTGACAGATGGGTAATTCCTTTTGGCACTATATCTGCAATATTGGTGCTTCACTGGCGATGCTATGGAAGTAGGAAACACGGTGACCATTGGCAGTTTCATATGAACAAGAATAAGAAAGTTCGACGAAAATCAGAATGATCAAACATGTATTACATCGACCGTATACCCCACCTTTCATTCAATCTCTATTTTTATACTCAAAGCAGGTTGGATTTATGTGAATTATCGGATGTTACTTCCATACACCCTTTAACCCAAAAATGGGAAGATTCAAAGTTCCAAGAAAGATGTGTAGCCCCAATGAGTGTTGTTGTGAGTTGAAACAATTACAATTATTTGTATCACATTATTGAATATTGCCTGTCAATTATTATGAAACACGTATCTAGTGATGAACCTTCAATATTACAGCAAAAAAACAGTTTGGGACTTGAAATTGATGCATAATAGATAATCATATTTGTAGTTTCATTTGTTTGTTTAATTTTTTGGCCCCATTAAATTGATAGAATTGCACATCAATGACAAAGGTGACAATTTAGTCTCTTTTTAACATTGTCAAAATTTAGTTTCTTAAAAAAAAAGTGACACGACATTTACGTTTTAACAAAGATTGTTGTATGTGCAATCTATCGAGATGATAATTTACGTTTTGTCACTTTTATATTTGTTATTTTGTCTCTATTGCCTCATTACAAATGAAGACATTAATTTTACATTTATCTGTAAAAATAATACAAACAAAATAACGTGAGAGTTTTAAAGAAAAAGTGATAAAATATATCACTTTTAATTTTCAGTAAATTAACTCATATGCAAAAATACAAATAAAGTGTTACATCATGTCACTTTTTTAATGTAATGCAATGTTTGAATTCATTTTCATATTCGAATTTTCGCAAACACACACGTATGAATCTCTTTAATTGATCCTAAAGAATTCAAATGAGATAAACCTTTTTAGAAAAAAGTGATAGAGAATGTAACTTTCAAATTCCGTGTCACTTTTTAATATAAAACAAGATTTCAGTTCATATTCATATTTAAATTTTCATGAACACACATGTATGCATCCGTTTAATTAATCTAAAGGAATTCAAATGAGATACACAAACATTTTCCAAAAAAAAAAATGACAAGAGTATCATTTTTTCCATTCTCATTGTCACAAACACCTTACGACTGATATTGATCTAAAATTGATTTTTCGTATTTATTAGCTCAATCCAATTAATACAAATCTGAATTTTAATATATACTAACTCAAAATTATTAATTTAAAGATGAAATTTCATATGTGCCACAAAATAAAAAATAAAAAATATCAACAATATTAAAACCAAACAAAATATGAACGAACTGAATCAAAAATCAAAAACAAAAAAAAACATGTAGATTTTAGTTGATTATTTGCAGATTTGGGAAAGAAAATTTTAAAGAAAAAATAGTTGAAGCAACCCTTGATCTTGTTTGTGCCTAATTGATGCAAGATTTTCTCTTGTGATTTCGATTTTCTTTGATTTGGAGCTTGGAAGAATTGAAATTTTTACGCTACTCATTTGTTTCTCCTTTTTAGGTTAGCACTGTACATATTCGTGTTATTGAATGAAGTTAAGTGTATTTTTTCAAAATTATATCAAAAGTAAGGGTGTTTGTGTAAGTACCCCTTCAATTTTGATATGGAATATTAAAACGCGTTGCCTTTTGGTACTTTTGAAGTTATTTTTATTCACGAAATTTCAATTCATCACAAAAAGAAACTAAGAAAACCATCTAAAGTTATATTATTTCATATATAAATGTTTTTGAACAATTTCGATTTACTTTTGAGAAATTTATTTTTAAACATACAAAATGTTAAAAAATTCATTTATATTAAGACCTTGTTTGGCTTCAATTTTTTTAAAATCATTTTTTTTCAATTTCATTTTTAACCCTACAGGACCAATAATTTTTATCAACTTTTTAATCACGTATTTCATCATTTTTTATCAGAATCTAATAAAAATACAACTTTCTTCTTAACTTGTTGAAAATAATTTGTTATTTTGAGGGAAAAAAATAAAAAATTTAACAATTATTATCCCTTCCAACCATTTGGCTGCATGAATTTTACCCTCAAATGCCTCTATTGTATATGTTTCTCCAAATTATGTGAATTTGTTTTCTTTAAATCATAAATTTGTGGATTCGTTGGAAAAAGAAAACTTGATGGAACTAGCTGGTTTGATTGGGATTGATCTATAAGATATGATTATGAATAAAGCTTCTTGTACATTAATTGGTTGACATGGAGTTTGACACTCCATGTATTTTCAAATGCAAATGGGCGGGAAAATGTATTTTATTTTAAAACTGTCCACTCATGCCACAACACGTGGCACAATGTCAAACTTGATGTCAAATGAAGTTTACATGTAGCATGATTGTATGATTATATAAGTCTTGATATATGATGATTATAAATAACGTATTTAATGTTCTTGTACTTTTTGCATTGATCGTTGTAAATTGGCTTCCTTGCTTGTGCGTTTATTTTCGTATTTGTGTGTAGTGTTGGACTTGACTTTACCCAATTCCAATTTACGAAGTCAGTGATTACCATTTATTTATTTATTTCCACCTAACAGCTTAGCTGACCGATTAATCAATTATTAGATAATGTTGAATACACAAAAATAATTCGTGCAGAAAGAAAAGTTTAAAATAACCATACATATGTTTCAAAGACGAGGATGAATTTGTTTAGACTTTAGGATTAGGGATGCATCATCAATAATTCAAGAACCAGGTTGGGCACTTAGAGGTAGCAATGATTCAAGTCGAGTAGGCTCTATCCTTACAACCATGAGACAAAGTTTGGGCAGGAGCTGAGCTCGGCTCATGCCAAAAATATGGGCTGCGCTCGGGACAAAGTTCGTTGGCCTCACAAGCCGAGCCCATAAGTCCAAACGAGTCAAGTCGTCCACGAGTCTAGTCAATTGCCCACGAGCCCAAAAACGAACATTTTGTTTAAAAAATTAATAAAACAAGTTAAGAAATGAGACATAAAAAACGAGTCAGTCCAATAGTTTTCTCTACAATTCATAGTTACATATCCAGACATCTTCAATATCTTTATCGAGATTGCAAAAGGAAGGTGTTGTGATCGCAGACCATTTGATCGCACCACTTTAGCCACTCTGGGACCTACTGTAAGTTGGTTCCTGAATTTTCTTATGGGGTTTGGATTAGTCATTTATTTCAGTCATTTGCCTTTTAATTACATTCAATTGGTTTCATTCGGTCTTCAATCATTTTCTTTCATCCGAATCAATTTTTGAAATTTTACAATTTGATCCTCAAACTTTTGAAATCATCGTTTATTGTTCATTTCTTTTAAATTCACTTTCAATCATTGAGTTTTACCTAACAAATTATATATACAAGAAATTAAGCTATAATTCATAAAACAATAATTTAAATATTCATATTTAAAAGTATAAATAAGTGCATAAAATACACTTTTCAAGAACTAATAGAGAAAGAAGAGATGTGGAGATTGTGGAGAATTTTCTAATCTCATTATTTATCTATATTCAATCTCTACAATTAATCTAATATATAAAGTGTTATAAAAGAATATTCTCTAACTAATAAGCGGCAGGCTGCTTTTTATGCCAAAAAAGGGACAAAAGGGGATTGGATTTCCACTCATAATGAAGGAATATTAGATATCTTTGAAATGGTTATATTTTTGGTTTGCAAAGTGTGCTTGAATTGGCTTATTGAAGAGTTTGATTATCGAGAATTCAACTAGCGAAGGATCCAAGTCTCAAAGGAAGCAGCACGGGTCTTGATTCTGAATTCAGTAAAGGGTTTCAAAAAGATTTCAATATTTTCTTACTTGACAGCTCTAAAAAACAAATTTTCATCAATATAAAAAACTTTTTCGACTGTTAGATTGCGAAAGGCCCTGTGATAGCCAGGATGAATGCTGAATCTACTTAGAATACATCATAAATGTCATAGATAGAAGAGAAGACAAAAGTATTCGCAGTAGATAGAGGCGGGATGCATGCCTTAGAAGAAAGGGTATATAGGGCATTGGAGATAGACAAAAACAAAGCACGAGAAGCTCTTCCGCTAAAAAACAAAAATGAACTGGAGAGGTTAGATTCCATTCTTTAGCTGATTTATCTCAAATCTCGCAAGAAAACTTTAACTATGGTCTCCCTGTTGTGAAATTGAAGGTCTCAGAAGAGTTCGTGTAGGATGAAGTTAACTAGAAAGCGTTCGATAGAAAGAAATCAGCTGGAGATTCCTTCTGCTTTCCGTTTAACATAGTTCGACACGCGGTAAGACCTGATTGGCTCCAAATTTTATAGCTGTAGAATATCAAAACAGACGAGCACGCGAAAAAAAAATCAAGCGTCTGATCAGATCAATCAACAGAGCTAGCTTCGATCTTACGTAGCTCGCTTAAGCTGAACCACGACCACCCCTTGCTTTAAGCTATATTTTGCTATAATTTTCTTCAATGGACCGCCTCAATCTCTACTCTAAAGGGGCTTACACATCTTCTATTTGCAGTTGTATGTGTATGCCCCAAAATCCAATCATTGTGCATACGTTTGTGGTGGTTCCTTTCATTTAGAGTGTTAAGTTTGCAACTGACGACGAGAGAACACATTGCTTTCAATGCACACAAGTAGGAACCCCCCCCCCCCCTTCATTTCATCGAGATGATCCTACGAGTCAAACGAAATCCCATTTTGTAAGTCAGGCGGGGTAGAAAATCTTCTCTAAAAAAAAAACAGAGAAATGTATTCAATTCAAAAAATATAAGACAGTCAAAATAGCTTCATCCAAAAATTGACCAACGATAGAAGCAAGCTACAAGTATGGGTGGACATGATTCCACCTGATTTTGGTTTCAAGAGAATCGAACCATGAACAAATTGATTTTTTTTTTAATAGAACCAATGATTTCTTTTTAAGATATGGACCCAAACAAGAATCGAATCATCGATTCTGATTTGGTTTAGTTTGATTATGATTCCATTACTTAAATTTTTTAAATGATAAATGCAAATTAAAATCTATCATTATATCCATAAGTTAGCAATATATTTCTAAATAAAAATATAAACATCAAACATTCAGTAAATTCAACTTCAAATTATCAATTATCAAATGAAATATTGTGTAATAAAATTCATCCATAAAATTCCAAACTAACAAACAAAAACATAGTCATAATTTACATACACAAACATCAATTTCCATGCAAAATATTGTCTAATAACAATGATTCACTAATATATACGAATGAGTCACTTACAAAAGTTGATTTTTTTTTTTTTTTTTATGTGATTCACTTATTCACACACACACATATATTTAACTCGAACCAAATGGTTTTTAGTTTCAAGAATCAAAACTAATTATTTTTTTATAGAATCAAATCAAACCGTTAGATTTTGATTTGATCTAATTTAGCATATGTTTGATCACTATTAATTTATTTTATGGTTTGCTATATGACTATTTTCAATCATACATTTACACAGTAAAATATTCTACACGTATATCAAAAAAGTTTCCTACTTTTAACCACATTTTATTCTAAAAGTCACTATTAAAATTTTTTTTTTCTATAATAATAATTGTCAAAGAGACTCTTAATTTGATAATTTTATCTACCCCTAAATACTAGCATTAGCAACCGCTTTGTTAAAAGAACCTTGCTTGATGTACATAAATTATGGTTCACATGCCATTTACACACGCTCAAAATAGGAGTGGGTGGGATTTTTTGGCATATTTTATTTTAGTGGAATCCGCAGATTGTGACTATTGGTTAGAATTATGTGAACAATTATTCTGTATTACTCTTATTTAAAAACCTTACGTAAACAAAGTCAAAAAAAAGCAGCGAATAGCCAAGTGGCTGTATACAGAATTAAAAGAAAAAAGAAAAAATAGCTAAAAAGTTGTCATTAGCAGCCAGATCTTCTGACTTGCTGCAAAATTCTACCCTGTCCACCTCCACTCTCACGACGTGGCTTAAGGGGATAAATGGATAAGATACTCGTTTCCTTAAATCTCTTTGTTTTCAAGTAGGAAAACTGGTCCTCGAAACCACCGAATGGTTTTCTAATATAACATGCTTACCACATATTTGTCTCGAGTTGAAGCTCTAAGCAGAAGCTCTGTTTTGGCGCACACGGCAGATTTCTGGTTAAGACTTACGCCCACGCTTCCCTTTCCAAGATCCAAAATTCAAAAGGAAAAAAGATAACAGGGAAAGAAACCTGATTATTGGTCTGTTAAACCAGGGTCAACACCTCTTAATCTGTGCCCTCGTTCATGGCTTCTTGCGTTCCTCCATTCTCCTACTTCAAAATCTAATTTTTATAGTACCTTCAGCATTTCAAATTCAGTCATAGCATATTTTTTATAATCTTTCTACATTTTTTGTGTATTTCTTCTGTAATGGTGGTTTCTTTTTCTATGCAATCATGTATTTTTGCCTGTAATAATAAGTGTATCACAGTTTCAAGATTTTCAAGATAACGCCTGGTTCGAAGATCAGAGATGCGGAGTTTCAGTCGGGTCGCTGTTTTTTCTATTTTTATCTTTCTTTTCGTATATGGGTGCTCTTCGATTGACAATCTTAGTCAAGCGTAAGTTTTTGTTTGCGAACATGTGCATTTGCTTCTAATTTCTTGATTTGGGTTCGTTATGGTTTCTTTAATCTTGGTGATGAATTGTGTTTTTCAAATAAAAACTTACCTTTGCTGACGATAAACTAAATAAAGAAAGAATAAGAGATATTTGTTGTTGAGCCCTCTAGCCTACTTGCTAAATGAAGAGGAGCAAAACTTTTCTGTTGTATTGTCGGGTGCAAATTATTGATTGAACTCCAAAACACAGAATGGAATTGTTCTGATTATTAACCCAATATGTCTACATATATATGAAATTTGGCCCTTAGCAATTTGCTTGACTAAAGTTAGCAAGAAATTCTGATGATAACTGCACGAGGAACAACACATTACACGAGAGTCTGGTTCTTATATCTGTTTCTTGAGCTAGCCTTTTATTTTGGTGATTTAACACGGGCATATGATGCATCGTTTATTCACCTACACATTCTTAATTTTTTTTTAAGCTTCAGGTGACATGTCAATAACCTTGTTACTTATGGAGTGAATTCACATTCCTTACCCATATGTGACAATTTCAAGAATAATTTACGAACATATGCTAATTGATAGTAGGTCTATAGTTAAATTACATTTACAGAGCAAGATCCATTTGAACAGGTATCTTCTTTTGAATCAACATGTGATGTGTCTCAATGTGCTATCGTCTTTTCATCCGATTACTAGATCTGCTTTAGATATTTCTTGGCTGATTCTCTCCCTCCTAATATGTAAAAAAGATATTAAAATTAAACCAGTTCCTCCTGTAATTTACTCTATGCTGCCTCCTTCATTTTGTTACATGGAGACACATACACTAGGCAGTCTACCTGACTGATTTGTGCTGCTGGTCAAATCTCACTGGGAGATGAACCTACCTTTTCAGTCATTCTGATGCAACCCATTATTATTGCAGGTTTCCTATTATAGAACCTGATCCTGGTCACACAAAACTCCGCCTTTCAAGGGAAGGTTTGGAAGCAATTGAGAGAATAACAACTCCTATTGCAGCTGTTGCTGTAAGTTGTAGATTAATCTCCAGTAACGTGTCAACTTGCAATTTCTTATTTAATTAGTTCCTAATGCATGTCAAAATCAGTATATTCACATGTGCTTACGATGAGATATAAGAATTAGCAGAATCAATATATTTTCCAGATATTTTATTCTTTTTTTTTTTTTACTGAGTAGGTGGTTCTCAATGGACTGTTCTATCTCTGACTGCATGTCATGGAGCTTATATTGTTCACATTGCAAATACTGTCTGCCTGAGTTGCTCTATCCATGAATTTGCTTTCTTTATTTGATTTCATTTTATTTGCGTCTGTCTTACCAGGTTATTGGTCCAGGTCGATCGGGAAAATCTTTCCTACTCAATCAACTTCTCTCCCTTTCATGTTATGAAGGTGCTGTCGATTTATTTAGACATGTAACGTGTTACTTCCAATGTTATCTTGTGATCTGATTTCTTCTCATTCCTGAGATTAAAGTTCAAATTTTACAGGTTTTGCCGTGGGGCACATGCGTGATACTGAGACAAAAGGTATACTAGTTTATCTGGGATAAGGATTCTGTTTGTAGGACGTAGATAATAAGCCATTTCTAGATGTAACTCAAACTATTTAATTGTTTTTCTCAGGAATATGGGTTTGGGGTGCTCCACTGGAATTGGATATAGACGGAGTAAAAACTTCTGTCTTCTATCTTGATACAGAGGGTTTTGATAGTGTTGGGAAATCTAATGTATATGATGACAGGTAATATCTGAAGTACACGATTTACTTTTTCTGCTAAAAACTTACATATTAAAAGGAAAAAATTTGTTGTCAACGGATATTTGTGATTCTTGTTTACTCTTGTCTTTCAGGATTTTTGCCCTGGCTACTGTCATGAGTTCTGTGCTTATATATAACTTACCTGAGATGGTTTGTTACTTCGCTCTGGAGCACTCATCTATCATTATCCCGTGTTGCGTGATGATGTGTTGATTCAAAATACATATTCTGGTCATATTATAGATATGTCAAATTTTGTGCAGCACATTGTTTTCGTAGTACTCACAATGTCTTAGTCCCGACTCATGTTTAGTAACTTAATATGGATATGCACATAACTAAAAGCAGATATCAAGTGCCATTAATCCATTTATAATTTTCTCTAAACGGAGTTATCTTAGTATGCCCGAAAGCCCCTAGTTCATTTTCTTGGTCTATACTAGAACAATATATGTGTGTGTGTGATTCTGTTTATGATAATGTGTTAATTTCATTTTATGCTTAGGTTCGTGAAACAGATATATCTCGATTATCTTTTGCAGTTGAGTTGGCCGAAGAATTTCATGACAGGTATTTAGTAAATTGTAGGCTTACAGTGTTACAAATGCTATAGACTTGGGTTAATTTAATTTACTTTTATCCCCAGGGGGGAATTTTTTTTCACTAATATTAGTTTGTTTTTCTTGCATGTACATCCTTAACAGAGTGAAGGTAATCGTTGCACCTATTTAATATTTTATCAGGATATTATCTTAACATCAAATAAAAACAAACAAATGAGATTTTCCAGGCATCATCTTTGCTATACATTAATGTTTCCTGCAGGGGCAAGAAGTTGCTTTTGAACCAGCTAAGCTCCTGTGGCTAATCCAGCGTGATTTTCTATGTAAGTCTTCCTATGATGTTTGAGAATGATCGATGGTCATAAAGTGGCATGTTATTATGTTACATGCACTTATTGTTGTAAACGATATCCATTTTTCCCCTATAATTGAAGCTTAGTTTTTTCTGGTGTGCATGGGTATGGAATATCTTAGTAAAATTGCCTCTGTTCATTTTTTTTTTTTTTGGGCACACGCAGTAGGAAAATCTGTGCAAGAAATGATAGACGAGGCTCTCCGACATGTCCCAAATGCTGACGGTTTGTTTTCCTTTGCCTGTGTATATTTATTTAGGAACTTATCCTTTTAGAAGAGTGTAACAGAATTTATTTTGGTGCTTATTGTGAGCAGGGGACAAGAATATTGATCAGGTATTTTTCTGTTTGAAGTTTTCGGAGTTATTCCAGTAATATTTTGAGGCAAGATGATATTATGTGGGTTTTATTTTCAGGTCAACCAGATCCGCGATTCTTTAGCAATCATGGGAACTAACAACACTGCCTTTAGCTTACCACTGGTATGTTTTACTTTTTTCGTTATTTATCTATATTGTTATGTTCCGTAGCACTTATTGCACATTCTCCTATATGATGCCTAGCTTTAGGACCTTTTAAGTGGAATATAAAAAACATTTATTAGGATAAACTTATTGCACATTTCTTTGAATTTTGAGAGAAATAGTGATGCAGGAACCCTATGTTCTTTGGTTTAAGGGCTCTAATGCAATGAAATGGTGGTTGGTTGATGAAATAAACTCTGGGGAATTGAGGTTATGTTCAAATTTTGTACGTTATTAGGCTGATTATATGCTAGAATCTAGCATATTCAAAACTCCTAAAACAAGTAGAAACTACTAACAAATTCTCAAAGGGATCTGCGCCATTTGAAAATTCTACATCTCAGTCTAAGTGTGAGCCCAATGAAAGAAAATTTTGCCTTGTCTATAAGTCAGCATGATAAGAGGCCACCGTATTGCTACTCGAATTGCTGAACAAACTAATCAAAGTGCTTATACAATCCTAATCCTAATTGATTATAAGACAAATTAAGAAGAACATAAAGAAGAAAATTTCAAAGTAAATTCTTCTTTAACTTGGATTTTTGTGCTTGCCGCTTTTTCATCCAAGAAGTTACCTGATATGGTTTTTAGAGGCAGAAGATGCCTTAATGTTACATTGAGTGATGTATATCTGATGAGAGTTTCTGAACAGTTCAAGTACTGAATAAAAGTAGTTGGATTGTTGTTCATGTAATTGGAGGGCTTTTCTGACAAATTGGCTTATGGGTTCAAATAATAATCTGTTGGGAGTGAGAATTAATAAATTTTGATAATATTTTTCAATAATACTGAATCAAGAAGTATTTCAAGTCTGTTTGTTGTAATCACTTACTAAATCCTGAATGTTGCCTGAATCAATGCTTAACCTATGCCTACTTCCAAAATCAACGAACGACTGAGTTCCTTACCATCGGCATAATAGTAAGCAATGACATCTGCGGGGAATAGGCTTGCTTCTTCCTAGCGATCGAGTGGTCCTCCCTCTTCCTGTTCACCACTGGTTCGCCCATCGTTGCTTTCATTGATGTCATGCGAAGGGACATAGCTAAGGGATGCCTATTCCGTTCTCCTGCGGAAGCTCCTGCTCAAGAGTTCAAACAAACAGAAAAGAGCCGTGCGTAACATTCAATTTACCATGGGCAGCAACAAAGAATAAAAAATGCGCAAAGTGGAAGATTTTCGATGAGATTAAAAAGTGAAATATGTGTTTTAAAGTCATATATCACTACCACTGTGTGGTTTCATCCTTGTCAGTTTTGTCGTCACTGCAATAAATAGTGCAGATATAGTGGTTTCAAATTTCTATACCCCTAGAGTCAGTAGAGTGTGCAATGGTAGGGAAAACTAGGAGCTAAAACATCACTCATCCTTCTCCTTTGTTGGTCGCCTGAAATCATAATCATTTTGTGCTATAAAAAGAGCCTGGTTGCTTGGTACATCTTGCACAAATATGTTAGAAAATTGTTATCAGTTTGGGAAATAGCTGTATGGAAGTAAATAACTTTATTGTTCTTTTGTGTGAAATGTTTTGATAATGAATTATGAGCAACAAAGGCATCAATTATCTTTGCATAATTCTTCACCCATGCGCAAAGATATAATGGCATGTGTAATAGCTTCTTCATGGCATTTGCTTTATATTAAGCTTTTCTTGATATTATTAAACATGTGCGTGTGTATCTTTGAATTGATAGCACATTCTGAACTGTTGTGCAGCCTCATCTCCAGCGTACAAAGCTTTGTGACATGAAGGACGATGAGCTAGATCCACTTTACATACAGAAGAGGAAGAGGTTGAAAGAAATTGTTGCTTCCATCATCCGTCCAAAGATTGTCCAGGGTAAACCTCTCACTGGGAAGGAGTTTGTATCTTTTTTAGAGCAGGTTCTTTTTCTAATCCATATTGGTTGCAGTTTATATTAAATCCTTTCGATATTCAACGTGTCTATTCATTTTGAAGTAAGATTCCTTTTCTTACTTTACAAACTTCCATTCCAGATTCTTGAAGCCCTAAACAAAGGGAAGATTCCATCGACAGGCTCCCTTGTGGAGGTCTTTAATAGGGGTATTCTTGATCAGTGTCTGAAACTTTATGGCGATCGTATGGATAACCTTGGTTTACCAGCATCCGAGGATTCTCTTCAGAAAGCTCATGAAGGTTCCAAAAATGCAGCCTTGAATGTTTTTTATGAGCAACATTTTGGTCGTCACCATGCTAAGAGATCGGCTGAGAAATTGGTTGGAGAAATGGAAAAGGTTTTGAAACTGAACATAGATGTCTGGATGCAGTAATTCTTAGATTTTGTGCTTACAGATATGTCTGTGCAGGTATACAAGAATTACATATTGGCAAATGAATTTCAATCTTCGCAACTGTGTGAGGCTCTATATACAAAATGCGAGGACAAAATGGACCAGCTTCAAGTCCTTGGACTTCCATCTATGGCTAAATTTAATGCTGGATTTCTTCATTGCAACCAAAGCTTTGAAAGGGAATGTGTTGGACCTTCTAAAAGTAGCTATGAGCTTAGAATGATGAAGGTTAGAAATGTTCTTCTTTCTTCATTTATGTCTTGTGCTGATTTTAATCATTTTCTCATCGATTAGGGAATTTCAAGGAGGTTCATGTGAATCCATGTTGAGTTAAGATGAATACAGAAGATATGTATAAATGTATTTGAAGATAATCGTAACTCAAATGTCGCATGACTGAAGAGGATGGCAAGCAAGCAGAAACAAGAGTCTGGGACTTGGAAAATAAGGAAATAATAATAAACAGCAGAAATCCTTTATGCATAAAATAGCCAAATAGGAGTACATTTTTGGATAAGATGGAAGCTTGACTTGCTTATGAAGGATATATCTTTTGTTTTCGTCTTACTTGACAAATTTGAGAAAACATCTTTTCATGAAGATTCAAATTAAGTTTTGGAGATTATATTCTTTCAGTGTATTGTAGAAGAAATATCTACAGTCCATTGAATTTTTTTATATACTATTTTGTTGTCTTCATTTGTCTTCTTAGATTTCTTGTCACTTATTCTGAATATTTTCTTTTAAACATTTATCTTGTTAATGCAGATGTTAGGGAAGTCAAAATCTCTATTCATCGAAAGATATAATCACAGGCTTTTTAATTGGTTGGTGTCCTTTTCACTCGTCATGGTGATACTGGGTCGGTTTGTAATAAAATTTATTTTGATAGAGATGGGAGCATGGATACTTTTTATATTCTTAGAGACATATACGCGCTTGTTTTGGTCCGCGGAATCTCTTTATTACAACCGAGTGTGGCACATTATCGTCGCAACTTGGGAAACCCTCGTATACAGCCCCATCCTTGATTTGGACAGGTAGCATCTATGATCATTCGTTTCTTAGATGAACATATTTACTGTATTCTTCGATGTGGTCTGCAAATTGAATGTTGCTACTACTGATTTCGACTTCAGGAATAAGACATTTTCATTTCTTTCTGCTGTCTTTGAACATTGTGCTGCCACAGAAATATTTGCATTTCTATAGTATATTAACTTATCCTCTTATGGCTTGTTTAGTAAAGTGGACTCTGACCGACAACACTTAAGAAGAAAAAGAACTTGTAGCACTGAAGTATTTAGTCATGTCAAATACTGCATGCTAAACATGCACCTATAGCATTGAAGTCAGGAATAAAAGAAAATGAAAAGGAGACGAGAGAAGAAAAACTGGATTGGTGTTGAAAATAAGAATTGAAATTTTGAAGAAATTTTATTACTATTTTGGCATGAAAGGTTGCATAGAGTGGAGAGTATTAAAGAAGAGAAAGAAATTGAAATCTTGCACATAATACTGTCTTGTGTTAAATATTGCTTACCAAATGTTATGTTGAGTTTTTAACTTCCTTGATATTGTTGTGACAGATGGGCGATTCCTCTTGGCACTATATTTGCAATATTGGTGCTTCACCGGCGGTGCTATGGAAGTAGGAAACACAGTTATCATTGGCTGTTTCCTATGTACAATAATAAGAAAGTTCGACGAAGATCAGAATGATCAAACATGTATTACATCATCAGTATACCCCTCCTTTCATTCAATCTCTATGTTTATACACAAAGCACGCTGGATTTATATGAACTATCAGCTGTTACTTCCATGCACCTTTTAACCCGAAAATGGGAAGATTCAAAGTTCTGAGAAAGATTTGCAGCCCCAATGAATGTTGTTGTGTGTTGTCACAATTGCAATTATTTGTATCACATTATTGCCTGTTAATTATTATGAAACATGTGTCTAGTCATGAACCTTCAATGTTACAGCAGAAATACAGTTTGGGACTTGAAATTGATGCATAATAGATAATCATATTTGGAGTTTCATTTGTTTGTTTCATTTTTTTGCCCAATTTTTGCCAGTGCTGGTTAAAGTTTTCATCTAACCATTTATTATCATGTGATGCACTTTTTTTCTTTTGCCACCAGAGATGTAGTGGGAGTCACCATCCAGTAAGTCGACCGCCGATCTATCTCAATGCCGTCGGCAAGCAGCAACTTTGAGGGAGGGGATTGCTTAAGATGCTGCTTGTAAACTTAACTTATTTAGTTCATATTTGGTCCTATTTTTTAAAACTCATCTTTTGCCACGAGTATAAACAATCACGACCATTCCATACTCCAATAATCAGTAAGTTGAACTCATTTAAATTGTGATATGGACATGTCGTTTACAAAATTTGATAGATATGTTTATTACTTAATCAACATGAAAGCAACAGAGCGGCACAAGTGTCGTTATTGTGATGAAAATGGCACAAGTGTCGTTACGTGTGTAAACACGATATGAATAAATGATATCATGTAGATTTTGAAATTAATTGCTATTAAATCAATAATATGTAATTTTTGAACATTATTTCTATATTTTTTCGATAAAATAGTCAAAATGACATTAGTGATGTTTTATTATAATAAAAAACAGAATGTCTACATTTTCTTCACCATTCAGTACAAAACTTCATGTGTATTTGCCGTCTTTTGTTTTTTTTTTCTTTTAAACTCAACAAAATAAAATACTTGTATCCATATCATTTCTTCAGAATCCATAGTTGCATATAAAATAAAAAAAGTTAAATAATTTACTCATGTACATTTTAAAGTAATATGGAAATAATTATCATATTTAAATTATAATTTTACTTTATTCCCATTTTTTTCAAAATACATTTGTCTCTCTTATTTTCAACTACATATTTTTCAATAAAATAATATTACACACAATCCAAAATCTTTTCCTTTATTTTTAACCATACATTCGCCATCAATCTACGATTTTAAAATGCATTCTATACAAAAAAAAAAAAAAAAATGGGGCTCAAACGTGCCCTATCAAAATAACAACATTGTATTATCAATAATGGACAGAACATAACAAATGGTTGTAATTTCGTTTTACATGGAAGATAACAGCCGTAGTGTTGTTCTACACTATAGATAACGACTGGAGTGCTGTTATCGTCCAATAATTGCAAACAATAGAAATACGAAAATAAAACCAACTAAAATATCATTTCATAATATATTGAGCAATAAAAGTATCAATGTATATGAAATTTCTAAACGTACATTTCTTTTTCTTCAAATATAGTATAGATTTCAATGTAGATAATATAGAAATCAAATTATTATTCAAATATTCAAAACACACTCAAAATAAGGGAAAAATATAATAAATAATAAGATTTTAGGGTAGTAAGTACTAAGTACATTAATGAGAGAACACAAACAATGCAATTTTGGAGTTGAATTGAGAAATTTAATTGAATTGATATGGGCGTCGGGGTCTTTTCTAATGATGATGGTGTTTTGAACATTTGATATTATTTTTTTATTGTATTTTGTAATTGAATGATAATGATATTTAACCAAAAAGAAGATTGTTTACCTTGGCCTTCATTAAATTTTTTTTCTTTCTTAATTTTGATTATACATCCTCCAAAAAAAATAAAATAATATTAAACATAAATTTAAAAATTTTCATTATTTTTTAATCAATCACTGATGCAAAATTTATAAATTCTACAAAACGAGGGCTATATGTTCTCGGTCAGAAGAGGGAAATAATCATTCAACATAGATACATGCGAGAGATCCAAAATCCCAAAGAAGAAAAGAAATCAGGAAAATAAAATAAAATAAAAATTGATTTATACTCCTTAAAACAGGCGTTAAACCATGGTCCCCGACGCTTAATCTGTGCCCTTGTTCAAGGCTTCTTGAGATCCTCCAATCTTCCATCTCAAATCTATTTTCTATAGTACCTTACAGCATTTCAAATTCAATCGTAGCATTGTTTTGTAATATTTTTACTCTTTTTGTGTTTTTTCTTCGGTAATGGTGGTTTCTTTTTCTATGCAACCATGTATTTTTGCCTGTAATAACAAGTGTATCACATTATCAAAATTTTCAAGATAACGACTGGTTCGAAGATCAGAGATGCTGGGTTTCAGTCGGGTCGCTGTTTTTTCTATTTTTATCTCGCTTTTTGCATCTGGGTCCTCCTCGATTGAAAATCTTCATCAAG
>CAIGRT010063682.1:0-22496 GCA_903798405.1 Fraxinus platypoda | reverse complement strand
TGATATGACAGTTTAGTGGGAGTTTGTATTTGGCTCACCAACTGCCCATCGTACCTCCTCTACATTCTTGACAGTCCATCTTTGTCTCAGTAAAGTCTTTCAGTAGCATGTTTCGGTCATCTTCCCCATTACTTAGAAAAAGTGATCATCGGTTTAGGTACAAGATACTATCATTACCGCCTGGACAATTAGACATCCAACCCATAATTGCAACGACCCAATTGCAAGAGCGGAGTTCTACTGACTAAGCTATATCCCCCGAGCCAAAGTGGAGCATGCATGAAGTAGTCAAATTCTTCTTCTATTCTTTTCCCTGACGCGGCTGGGCCATCTAGACTTGAACCAGATAGGCCTGAAACCGTTGTCAAATACAAAGTATTTTAACTAATTTTGAGGATAAGAATGATACGAAAAAATATTAGAAATATAAGTACTATAATGAATAAAAATTAAGAACTTTAAGTATAATTAAAATTTGGTGCAAGAAATAAAATTTGTGGGGGTGAATATATTACTCGGACATATTTGATAGAAGTCCCTGAACTCCCACTTCCACAAGTTGGCTGCAAAAACTAATTATAATTAAATTAATTAATCCTCAAATTACAACTAACCATTTCAAACAACCCATTCGGATTTCGCCACGTGTTATTAAAAATCTATTATTACACGTGTCAAAATCTTAACCCAGTTTCACGAATATCCCATCAACCCACTGGTCACCTGAAAGCCTCCATGTGCCCACCAACTATATTATGCTTTTACGTAACCGCGAAAAGTACGAAAATTTTCAGCTCAAAGCAAACAAAAACGTCATCCCAATTCCTTCACAAATCATCCGATATATACATACACAAATTCTTGTATCTATGTCCTGTAAGAATATAAAAAAGGGATAATCTGAAATTCAGTTGAATAATTTTCAGTTTAGCTTTGTTTGTATAATGTAATGTCTACTGAAAGGCTGATTGCCGGCGATCGGTGTCCGTCGTGGGCTTTGTCTTTGTCTCACTCGATCCGGTGCGGCGGTGAACCGGCGAGAATTTTCGAGGAGTTGCCTAAGGCCACCATCGTTTCGGTTTCCCGGGCAGATGCTAGTGACATCACTCCATTGCTTTTGTCGTACACCATTGAATTGGAATACAAACAGGTGATATTATTTATTAGTTTATAATTATAGAATTGCTATTTATTTATGTTTTATTTTTTTGCTTTTCACATGCATTACGCCTATCTATGTGTATACATGATATATTATATGAATTTGAATGAGGGATGCATGTGCGTGTTTCTTTCCTATATGTTTTTCTTTTTATTTTTCTTCAGCTGGCCCTTTGTTTAATTGCTGATAATTTAGGGGAAAATTGGAACAAAATCGAGTAAGAAATCTGGTATATTTTTATGAACTTGGAGAGTTCAAATTTTGTCGGAGGAATTAAATTAAGGTTAGATTTGAAGAAGGAATTGGAATTAGCTAATCTAATTAGTAAAATTAGAGTAGGCTGGCTATTAACTATCCTGCTTACTTTTTTTCCTGTAATGTGGTGATATAATATTGGATTGTCTTTGTATGCTGGCTAAATTACTGAACCCTTCATTTACATAGGAGTAGGGCTGCTTGTGGAATGGATTAAATAAATATAATGGGCCTTGAAGATGTTGTTATTGAACTGTTTTCTCTTCGACATCATTTCCTTGTTTTTCAGATTTATGAGCCATAAATGCTCTAAGTGTTAGAACTTTTAAGTTAGAATTGGTTAATTCTGAAGTGTACTTTCAATATTAAGATCTCATGTTTTTTGTTTGATCTTTCATGTCATATGCTGAAACATTGAGATATGTTCATAATTATGATTTAGATCATGTAATGTTTAGTTCGAGTCTTTTATTACCTGGAGGGTGTTGAATATATTGTTTATATAATCTTGACCAATTTTCAAATTTTCAACTTTTTTCTCTATTGTCAACATTAATGTATGCAAACAGCTGGAAGTAGACCCTAGTAGAATGCATGCAGAACCATGACAACTTAAGTACACAACTGAATTTGTTGTGGTGTTGCTGAAGTCACTTAAATTTATTTTTCATGTAAATAACAAGGGAACACAACAAGAAGAACCTTTTGAATATTCTATGTAGGCTCCTGTGCCTTGTGATCTGAGCAACTTTCCTCAAAATAATTTTGAAGCATAAGAAGAGGGTAAAGAAGAAGACACCTAATAGATTTTTCTTATGGAGCTTGTGTGTCTTGTGTTGTGTGTTTCCTAAGTCTGTCATTCAATTTATAGAGTCGAGAAAATGTATAGGTTGAATTGTAATCAAAGATGGAATTATAAGGACAAGCTTAATCCAAACATATGTGATAGAATATAGAGATCCAGTTTATTTTGTGCTTTTGTCTGTGTGAACAATTATTTTTCAGGTATATATGAGTTCTTTAGACTTTGATAATGAGGTTATATTCGTAAGTTTAATCAAACTCAAGACCCAAATTCTGAATGTTCCCTATAATATGAACATACCAGGAGTTCTAGACTAGAAGAAACTTGGGACAGTTGTAGACACTATCAGTCTAGAGTCTGAAACTTGGCAGAAACCTGTGCACATTTAGTCTTCAAGTTTTACATGGATTGCACCAGATATATTCTGTCTTGTTCTTCTTCTTTAGTTTAGGTTGTGTTCCTTTCTTCTGTTACTTTATGTTTAGGGAACTGGAGAGACAGTGCAGGAATGTCTCCTCTGAAGCTCATCTTATTAAGGAGCATGTAGATAATATAAAGGCATAATTTACTGTCTTCATTTTGACAGTTCAAGTGGCATCTGCTGAAGAAGGCTTCTCAAGTTATTTATTTACACCTTGCATTGAAGAAGCGTGCATTAATTGAGGAATTTCATGAGAAACAAGAGCAGGTGCTCTCTCTCTTCATTTTCCTCTTTGACGGGCAACATGTCCTGCTATATCTTTTCAAATTTCTATTTTTCTTTTTGTGGTCCACCATAGATTACATAGATCTTTGTCCTAGACAAAATTCTTGTTATTGGATTCAGGTTCATGCATTTCATATGTTGCTTATGATATCTGTTTCTTTTCCACTGAAAAGATTAAGGAATGGCTTCAAAGCGTAGGATTAGGCGATGATACTACAGTTGTACATGATGAGGATGAACCTGATGATGGAGCTGTGCCAATATATAATGAAGATAGTGCTAAAAACAGGTTATTAGAAGTTTCATCCTATAAATTTTGATACTCTGATGTGGATTTTAGCTCATAAGGAATTCAGTGATTACAGACTATTGTATATATGCAGAAATGTTCCATCTAGGGCAGCTTTGTCAATCATTTGTCCAGCAATCGGAAATCAGCAGAACATTTCAGATAAAGCAAAAGTTGCAATGCAAGGTTATTTGGATCATTTTCTGGGAAACTTGGACATTATCAATTCACGAGAGGTGCAAACTAAGTTAATTCCCTTCTTATTAACTTATATTTCTCAACTAGGAAAAGTTTATTAAGTTCAAACCTTTTTTTTGTTGCGTCTCTTGAGCAAAAACCCCAATAATTTTTTATTTTATCCTTTTGAATTTTAATTTGTACTGTTATTACTTATCAGTTTGGCTTCTCGTGAATTTAATTGTCGTCTTTCCTGTTCACAATGCGAGACTGCCATTTTGTGGTGTATCTGATTATTAGATGATTCCGTGGTTTAAGACACCAGAATTTATGAGTTGTACTAATTTGGACTTTCCGTCATAGTCACCTGCTCAAGCTTTTATTTGACATGAAAAAGAAAAAAAAAAAAAAATGGAAAGCCTAACTCTAATGTCTAGAGAGTTGGCTATTGTTTCCTTATTTAAAAAGAAAAGTAAAGCGTGATGTGTCACAAATATTATCAAGCAAGCATATGAATGCCCCCATATTCATAGAGAAAAGATCTTGATTGTCAGTTTGACGGCTAAGTGTATTCGGGAATTTTGGTAGTAAAAAATATGAGCAAACTTGTTAATATCGGCTATCTTTTTTCTCTTATGCTCCACTGAAACGGAAAATTTACTGCATGTCATGCTACCAAAGTCAATTTAGAAATGTAAACCAGATCCAATAATTTTGTTTTTATGATAACACTAGGGAAAATATAGCTTTTTGCTTAATTTCAATCTTTTCACGAAACAAAGAATGACTTTTCTAGGTACATCACATTTGTTTGTCTTTAAACATATTCATCGATTGTTTTCATCATCACATGGTTTACATTTAGTGAATATATGCCAATCACAGTTTCTATGGACTTTCCCATGATCTTGAAGTTGATTTTACTGCTGCTCATTTCTCATATTCACGTTGTGCTAATTGAAGGAAAGATGGGTTCGTAACTACTCATTTCAGGTCTGCAAGTTTTTGGAGGTCTCTAACTTATCATTTTTACAAGAGTATGGCCCAAAGTTGAAAGAAGGTTATGTGATGGCAAAACATTTGACAAAATTTTCAGATGATGATTATGCTTGTTCAAGATGTTTTTTATGTCCTTGGTGCAGTTGTAGCAACAACTGGCGAAAGGTAATGTTATCCACAAATTTAATGTTTCTGCTAAATGAATTGCTGTGCACCTGGTGAGTCACCACAATTCCTGCATAACTAATTCACGTGTCAAATTCATTGCTGCCATTAACCTGGACATAGATGCTAAAAGAATGATAACTAGCAAGTCTAGCCTTTAGTTTAATTTTTCATATATAGCCCTATTTCCTGCCTTTACTAGAATACTGCATAGTAACCATTTAGTTGTCATGCTTTTACTTCAAACTTGCTGAGCTATATTAACAAGTGCAGTTTTTCATACTGTACTTGGCCTTGCACATTTGAGACAGTGGGTTTCCATATTCAAATTCAAAGATCAGTTTGCTATATAGGACTCTTATTGTTGACAGGCCTTATTCCTCACTAGTCACCTTCATGGATCCTTCAAAGAAAACTGGATTTCTGGAAGATTAGTATTTCAGAATACCTCTTCTAGTCCTAGCTATGAACAGGCCAATGATCTAAACATAAGTTGTGAACGTCTATATAGGATTGTACTTACCATCTCTCACTGATTGAAACTAAGTTTAAAGAGGCCATTTTCCTGTAAATTACCATAATCTTCAGTCATGTTATGATTTCATTACAAAGTTTTCTGCTTGCTACAATCGATGAGCTTTATTTCTCCTTTTTCGATATGATTTTCATGTCAATTCAGAGGCTACAAGATTGTTATTAATTTGCATTTAGGTTTGGCTCGTCCTGAAACTTGGCTTCTTGGCTTTCCTGGAAGATCCTTTTTGCACCAAGCTCTTTGATATAATTGTATTTGATGTCCTACCAACTTTAAATACTAAAGGAGATGAAGAAGTTTATTTGGCAAAAGTATTAAAGGAACGAAATCCCCTGCGCCATGCATTTCAGGTCAGCTTCCTCTCCCAAATTTTCAACAACTTCTTGAATTTAGAATTGTAGGTAAAAGATATGCAATGATGTGCCTTATCTTGATTTATTTTATTTGACACATGACATGGTTTGTTGATGTTTCATTATTTGATTTCCATCGCCTTGTACAGCATTAATTTTGCACAGTTTATTTTATATCTATTTGCTCTACCTGAGCTCTAATCTTGTATGGTCCAATACATTCCCAATACATATCTTAAACGAAGTTTTTTTGCCCCATGGCCCCTATTCCCTCAACCTCTAGTCAAATTTATTTAGTACTATGATTATCTTCCGTCATACCATGGATTTAACAGCATATTTACTGATCATTATAAGCATTTATTTCTCTCTGCTGTCGCGGATATGTTTTCCACAAGAAGCTCAGGAATATGATAAACTGAATGCACTGAGAGCCATCTCCACATCTTATTCTAGATTCATCAATATCTTTATTAACCAGCTACAATTCATTTCTGGGTGGTATATCAAATACTTCAGCTTGTTACTTGAAAGCAATTCACATGATTTTCGTTTTATATGGTTAAAAGGTTTCTTGCGGAAATAGAAGCATAAAATTAAGAACTACGAGCTCTACTAAAGTGCGAGACTGGGTTTCAGCAATTAATGAAGTAAGTTTAAAACCTTCTGAGAGTTGGTGTCAGCCCCAGCGCTTTAATTCTTTTGCCCCGACAAGAGGATTGATTGAAGACGGAAGCCATGCTCAGTGGTTTGTAGATGGAAAAGCAGCATTTGAAGCAATTACTTCATCAATAGAGAATGCAAAATCAGAGGTTTGGTTGTTCAACACTAGGAGTAAAACTAATTTTTTGTATTCTTTTACCATTTTTGAACTTGATAACCTTTCTCCTAACTGGAATCTGTCTGCAGATATACATAACTGGGTGGTGGCTTTGCCCAGAATTGTACTTAAGACGTCCATTTCACAATCACAGCTCCTCTCGACTTGACGTTTTACTTGAGGCTAAAGCTAAGCAAGGCGTTCAGGTGACAATGAGGAATATCCATTTTTTTATTAATCAACTTATATTTGAGGACCGTCAAAAATAGTTTATGTTTCATGTATGGTCCTGTTAGTGTGAGTATTCCTATCTTCTTGGTTAACTTTGTTGTCTCAATCAATATTCTACTGTTTCAATAGTTTCCCTTTCTAATCGTTACAATTTATTGAAAACATAATTAGTTATTTTCCAGTATCATTGATTTTTCATTAATTGGATGATGGAAGATAGTATATCTGGAATAATATAAGTCACAGTTGCATTTTTTGGGTACAGTTTGAGGAATCAATACTTTAATGTCAATCTGAAACCATTTGTAACAAAGCTATCAATAAATTTCAAGAAACTGAGGAACAGCAAGCTGCATCCAGTAACAACCCACAGTGTTTTTTTTTTTTTTAGCAAAGCTAATTTCTAGACATTATCATGCAGATATACATTCTCCTTTATAAGGAAGTTTCTCTTGCTTTAAAAATTAACAGCTCATATAGTAAGAGAAGGCTTCTTAGCATTCACGAAAATGTTAGAGTTTTGCGATATCCTGACCATTTGTCTACTGGAGTTTACTTGTGGTATGTTGTTTTTTAACTCAAAAGAAATTTCATTTGGGATTGAGAGGAGATTTCCATTTATGTACACATTTAAATTTTGTGTGCATTTCATTTTTTGGTCAAATAACTAACTGAAAAATGTATGGTACATGAAGGTCGCACCATGAAAAGCTTGTCATTGTAGATCACAAGATATGCTTTATTGGAGGACTAGATTTATGCTTTGGCCGTTATGACACAATTGAGCATAAAGTAGGTGATTTCCCTCCTCTTCTATGGCCTGGAAAAGACTACTATAATCCAAGGTATATAATTTTTTATTAAGTTGCGTAAGATCTTTAGGCAATTATTGAAAATTGGAATAGATAATAAGGTTCGATAAATTGGAATACATGAGATATTTTATGTCAACATTTTGGTTTTTGAACTTCGATTGGTTAATAGATTTTATAGCTGCGCTACATCGGTTTTATTTTTATTGTCTCATGGACCATACATTAAAAATTTTGATAGTGTCGTATAAAACAATCTTAAATAGACAAATCGTAGCATCATCCCACAAATGCACGTACTAGGTAGGTAACTAAAAGCCAATTATCTTAATTAATATAGTTTGATTGCTGCTTGATTTTCTCCTAAATAAGTAATATATATGTTGGGCAGTCCAGTGTTTCTGATATATGTATATGTCATTTAACTCCTTTGAATTTCTAGAGAATCGGAACCAAATTCTTGGGAAGATGCTTTGAAAGATGAACTGGATCGAGAGCAATATCCTCGGATGCCATGGCACGATGTTCATTGTGCTCTTTGGGGACCACCTTGCAGGGACATTGCTAGACACTTCATTCAGCGATGGAACCATGCAAAGGTTGGACTTTGATACTTATGTCCAACTTGTGAAAAAAATTTAATCACTAATATATTTGAACATTCATCCAGAAAAGCAAAGCTCCGAATGAACAGAAAATACCGTTACTTATGCCACATCACCACATGGTTTTACCACATTACATGGGAAGAAGCAAAGAGATAGACATTTATGATAAGAATTTCGAAGTGAATCATAAGGACAGCAGGAAGGATTCTTTTTCATCAGAGTCACCACCAGAAGATGTCCCATTGCTTTTGCCTCCTGAAGCAAATGGACCAGAAACTTCGATTTTAGAACATAAACTGAATGGTTTAAACTCAAATGAATATTGTGAGACTCCGCTAAATGGGCATTTTGAAGTTCTATCATTTGCTTATCAAGAATATACATATGGTAATTCACTCCCTGATATGAATACAAGTCGTTCTGCTGGTGATCATGACTGGGTAAATACTCAAAGTAAAGCAATATTGGAAGCAACAGCATCTGAATCGCAAGTCAAGGATTATTGGTGTGAAACACTAGAGCAAGGTTCGAAGTTCGTGTCCAATGAACAAGCACAAGTTGGTCCACGTACTTCATGCCATTGTCAGGTACAAGTTTATCTTTTTTATTTATGAAAGTTATTCGTTTTGATTTACACAATCAGTTGGATTAGAATGCATTTTTTTCTTTTTATGATATCAACCAAACTGTAGGACTGCTTAATCTACGGAGGTTGCACTGAAATCTACAATCAAACTTGTGTAAAAGTTCATGAATGATTTTTAATTTACTGGGTTCCAGAACCTATTTTGCCTACTGAAAATGGATATATTTCTTTTCAAGCATGGCAAAATCACATTTTTAGTGATATTTGTTGGTTTTCAATCATGGAGTAGAACTCTTTAAACACTCTCCCCACCTCGGATTTTTCTCTCAAAGATATACCCAACACACTCTTGTATGGTCATCAATGAAAGTATATGTTTTTTCATCTGCTCTAACATATAGTTCAGTCTCAGTTTTATACATTTTTTATCATGCAGGTCGTCCGAAGTGTCAGCCAATGGTCTGCTGGAACAAGCCAAACTGAAGACAGCATTCATAGAGCTTATTGTTCCCTAATTGAAAAAGCAGAGCATTTCGTCTACATTGAGGTGATATTTATATATGTTCTCGAGCAGAACAAAAATTGCATTGTTATGCCTTCATTACATGATTACATCTTTGAATTGTAAATAATCTCATATTGTGTAGTCCTGGAAAATGAGCTTTGTCCAAGAAAATGTAACTGAAAGGTTAGGCTTGTTGAAGACCAAAGTTAAATAAGTAAATGTGTTCCTTTTCTAACAGTTTAAGCTTCAAATATTGGATATCTGGTATTAATTTTATGTATCTTAACAACTTTAGATGTGCAAATTACACCAGTCCAAGGATTCTCCTCTGTAACTTCTGTTAGATTATCTGAAAAGAATTTACTAATTATTTTGCATATTCTCTGATATTTGCAGAATCAATTTTTCATATCAGGACTTTCAGAAGATGAAGTCATCCAGAATCGTGTACTTGAATCTTTATATACTCGCATAATCCGGGCACACAGAGAAAGGAAGTGCTTCAGAGCTATAATTATCATTCCACTCTTACCCGGTTTTCAGGTGGTGATTCTCTATTCTGATTTAAGAGTTTTCCATTGGGTCTATCCTTCTTTTCCATTACATACTTCTCAGTAAACAGGGGGGTGTGGATGACAGTGGTGCAGCTACTGTAAGAGCCATCATGCATTGGCAAATACCGTACCATCTGCAGAGGAGAAAGTTCAATATTGCAAAAACTTTGCTCCAAGTTGGGGCCGAATGCTCATGATTTCATATCATTCTATGGTCTAAGAACTTATGGTAGACTTTTTGATGGTGGTCCTGTGGTTACAAGTCAGGTAATATTTCCAATCTTCGACAAGTTATTTCATAGCCAGTATTCCAGAAGTTACTTCGACAAATTATTGTTGAAATTTCTTTCAGTCATGATTCAAAATAGTAGAATAGTCATCTTTGATAACTGGTATAATTTATGTAAGTTGAACTAGAGCCAGTATGGATCAGTTTTTTATGTCATACAGCAATATCTTAACATTATACTTCTTCAGAAAGAATTTCCCCTTCCAAAGATTTGCAAGGCTCGACACATACATTACTTTATTGCCGATGCTTTTGCTTTTGCTCTCTCTTTGAAACGTGGAAAGTAACTAATTTTCATCCTTCTATATTAACCTAATTTGAACTTTGTGTCTTTTTCTCATACAGGTTTATGTTCATAGCAAAGTGATGATAGTTGATGATCGTTGTGCTTTGGTTGGATCATCCAATATAAATGATAGGAGCTTGCTAGGATCAAGAGACTCAGAGGTGAAATACTTACCCTCTTGGTTGGATATGTTTGACTGCTCTCTTTCCTCCAACTTACAGAGCGGTATAGACTTATGTCACATTCCAAGAGGTCGAAATTATAAACGGATGCATAGTCATCTTTCTTACAGGCTGCACAAGTTCATGAATGAGCGATGTGTAGAACTGCGTAGAGCTTAGAGTGCCTCCACCGCGGTTCTAACTAAAATTCATATTATATATAAAGGATTTTTAGGAGCAGAGAAATGAGGAAATCCTTGTGCAGTTTTTCTCCAATATAGTGAAATCTGCAGTGGCGAGTAGATATAGATCTCACATTGAGAGAGAACCAAAACAAATCTGTGTGTTTTGGTTCAGTTTCTGATTGCTTTTTATTTATTATTACTCTCAGAAGAGATAAGGGGTTAATCCATAACACGATACAAAAGAATTGTAGTCATTCACATTCTATTTGTTAAGTAAGAAAATTTGATAACTGATATGTTAAATTTCAGGGAGAAGGTTCACAAATATATAATCTATCCAATGACCTGAAATCTTTGCCTCAGTTAAAAAATTTGATGGTTTCACAGGTCAAATATTGGGGCAACAGTGACGGGGATGTACAATTTAAGTTAAGATAGTATCCGTAAGAGAACCTTTTTATGAGAACTAGAACTTGTATTTCCATAAATTACTCTCATCTTACCAGCTAAAGGCTCCAGTACCCTATTATCAACAATGAACACATCCGGTAAAAATTCCTTTGAAACGTCAAAAGGCTTAAAATACATATTACTGAACTATCCTATATATTTCGTATACATGAATTTTTGCTCCAAATTTGCAACTGTTTCATCTTGCTCATTTCTTCTTCGAACTCCATGACTTGCCTATTACCTCATCATTTTAACCATTAATTGGTGGATTTTTATATCTGACATGATATTTAGATTGCTGTCTTGATTGAAGATACGGAATTTGTCGACAGTAGTTACTTACTCTTCGGAACGAAAGCTGGAAAATTTTCTTTGAGCCTTCGACTTTCCTTGTGGGGAGAGCACCTAGGATTAAATACTGAAGAAGTGGGTACAGTTACGAAATATTTACACGCTGTTAAAAAATTTCATGACACTAAATTTTTGCTCCCTCTTCTCCAGCTTAGTCGAATAAGAGACCCTATGGCTGACTCTACATTCAAGGATTTGTGGGTAGAAACTGCAAAGGTGAGAACAGTATTAAATATCTGACCATATACTTGGAATATATTTTGATTTGGTATTAGAGATGTAAACTTGGTGCTCAAAAGAAACTATGGTACTCTCACAACTTGATGTTTCATGTAGGTGTATGTTGTTACATGCATGCATGTGTTTAATTTTGAAGTAACAACTGATAAATTTTAGCGTCAGTCGAAGTATTAGAAAACAAGTAGTTTTCGTACTTCATATCATTTCAACATTACATATCATTTCGAGCTTTTGCAGTTTTCTCTTGTAATATTCTATTCTTGCACGAATCTAAAGATCGAATCTATATTTGAAAAGGAAAAACATTATGATTACTCTGTCTATTTTACTTCTTCATTTTCGTCTCTCCCCTTTTATTGAGCAGCTTTATTTTCCCTTTTCCAGGCAAATACAAAAATTTACCAAGATGTTTTCTCTTGCATCCCCAATGACCTCATACACTCCAGGTGCTTCTTTAGTAATCTGTATTCTCATTTTATGTCTTATTTTCTTCTATGCTTTTGTCTTATATTTTTCCACATTTTTATTAACTCCAGATCTTCACTTAGACAAAGTGTTAGTCATTGGAAACAAAAACTTGGGCACACCACTATAGACTTAGGAGTAGCTTCTTCAGTGCATGAATCCTATCAGAATGGTGAACATGCCAATCTCGACTCATTGACAAAGTTAAAATCCGTGAAAGGATTTCTTGTTTCTTTTCCCTTGGAGTTCATGAGTCAAGAAGAAGATCTCAGACCAATGTTTATTGAAGGCGAGTTTTATACTTCTCCTCAAGTGTTTCACTGAACACGAGAATCATTGAACAACATGATCATTAGGTCCTGGATAAGAATCTACAATGCGTTAGAAGCCGACAGCATCTAGGGTTCTGCGGAAAGAAAACACGATTATATTTAGTTCTTGTTGATGATTCTTTATAATGATAGCATCTAGGGTTCCTCTAACAAAAATACAATTTACAGTTTCTGTATGTGAGAATATTGGATTCAGAATTATTGAACATAAAGACGGGGTCTATTGAAGGGAAATTTAGATTCTGAGAATGTAATTCAACATTGTAAACTTTGGTCATTCATTCAGTTCTCAATAGTGTATATTTATTTTTCACTATTGTGTGGAAATCAGTTACATTCCTTGCTGGCTTGCTTGAAAAAGGAATTATGAACATTCTTTTAGTTTTGTGTTTTGCTTTAAACAATTATCACAAGTTCTCTTCATTATGGTGTGGAGTAAGGTTATGCACCCTTCGAACACGAATCAGTTTTTCTAAGGAGTCCATTTTTCGTATTTTCAATTTTGTGGTACTTTCCAGTGTGATTTCGAAGCAATGGTTGCTATCCTTCTCAATAATATGTATATTACAACTGCAGGGATATATCTAGAGAAGGGCATTCTTCATTATGAAATTGATGCAAATTTAGAATGATTATTAATAGATTTAGAGTCGTCTACATGAATCATTTCTCATCGCTTTCTTTTATTTGATCCCCTTTCACTTTGTATGGGTATAATCAAGAAGGGAAAAGTAGAGTTAGCAATTATTTGAACTTTTTGATAGAATTATTTTTCTGTAGATACAGGGTTAATTTCACACAAATGAGAAGTATGAAAGAAGAGTACAATTGCTGATATATCATCTATAGCTATTCCCCTTCTCTTTTTCTTCCATGCACGGACGGCACACTCGACCAGACGCTTAGCCGATTTCCCCCTGTCCGGAGTTGTTGATACTATTTGCACGGCTTCTTGGTTCGATACAACGTCCCACACCTTCACACGAAAGAATAGTTCATTATCCGTATCATCAATAAAGTGTTTCGACAGTATAGCAAAATACATAAATAGTGAAGTAAGGCAGCTATAGCAATCAGTATCTATGCAAATCCAGATTAGTTAACAAGGCATGCATAACATACCCCATCTGTTGCCAGCACGACGAATTGATCTTTACTCGTTATATGTCTCTGTGTCACTTCAGGGACGGAAATAAGTCCGAAATCCTTAACACAATAGTCCCCGAATGCTCTAGACATTGCTAGTCCAGGAGATTCCTCGTCCGGCAACCACACTCTATGAACACCGGGCTCATCATGCAGACAGAATACCCGGCCTCTGCTCTGAATTATCCGCTCAGCCTCCTCTGCACAAATTTTAGCAGTCATATGATTCTCTGATATTGGACTATAGAGAGGCAGAGAGCGAGGGAGGGGGAAAGAGAAAGACTAACGGGGAAGATTAGGCTTGAAGTCGACAGTAAGCTGAACCGGTACCAAGCTGCCACCGTCAGAAGTGGTGGCCAATACGGCACGAGAGTCACCAACATTTGCAATGAAAATAAGCTCGCCCTGGAAGAACATCCCCGATTTAGGCCAATCATTCGCTAGTAAAAGTCGTCTAAGGATTAGTTATCATAATGCACGTTAAAAAATAAGTAACTTTCATTACCTGCCTAACAATTGTCAATGCAGTGGTTCCACTGTTGAATGAATTGATTTTACGGTGATGCTCCAAATCCTGATCTACAGCAGCACATGTCTTCAAGTAGGAATGCTTCCATATATTGAATTTATGAAGCTTTTTATCTGATTCTATATCGAAATCTAGATCAAGTGAAGCTTCAACCAGTGTCTCTTGCCAATTACAAAGAAGAGACGATGGCAACGACTCTCTAACTCTCTTCGCTACAAAATGTCCCCACGGACCATGCCCATCAAATATCCCACAGAATATCATATCTTCTTGGCATCCAAATTCCTACAACCGTAAATAAAACATCCTATTTATCACCAAAAAAGCTCAAAGAAAGCCACATTTTCGTAGTTAAATTTACCTCCCAAACGACGCAGCAATCTTGATTCACACCTTTCTGCCCTCTCTTTGAGAAAACAGAAGCAAAATTTTTCGACCCGTTGACATTGACAATGCCTGATGATCTCAGTATCAAATCATTCTTTTTTGCATCTTTTATCATAGATTCAACAGCCTCTTTGGCATCAGAATTCCCACGATTGTTCTTCAAACTCTTCATTTTTTTGGTCGAAAGGGTCCTTGCTAATCCATGGAACATAGACGATAAATGCCCCATATCACACCACCACCAATAACTTCACAAGCACAATTCTTTATCAAAACAGATTCAAATCATACTCAAATCACATAAATAGGCATGTAATCTAATGTAGACATGATCACACCAATCTTGTACAGAATTTGGAAATTTACACAGATCAAATCACAAAGCCCAGAAATCAGAAAACTATTTATTAGATTTTCTTAGCCTCAAGCAACTTATGCCAAAACAATCAAGAAACCAGACAGAACTAATCTGTATTGAGATTAATTTGATAAAAAAAAAATCCCATAATTTTTTTTTCAGATAATGCATCGTAAAGGGATTATAATAAAAAAAATCACACAACGCCCCTTCTTTTTCTTCAGTGTTCCTTCTTTTCACAGTAAAAGCAAACAAAGCAGAACTCGCACGGAGACAAAAAAGTTTTATCAAAGAAACAAACTCATAATCTCAAATAGAATGAAAAGCAGAAAGACCTTAAATTTTGAGGCGAAAAGTGAGTAGAAAGTAGAGGTGTCACTAGGCCGGAAACTGAAAAACTCGACGGAAAACAGACTTTACTTGAAGGGAAATGAAGGGATTCCGACGAGTTGAGCTGAGATAGCGAGACAGTGATGCATCATAATCCATTATTTGGTGCTCTTTTAACGTGTGAGGAGAAGAAAACAAACGGCCTCTTTGGCTTTGGCATACACAAAATCTACACACAAAAAGGTACATGTAAAATACTTTTAGCCCTGCTTGACCGTCATTAAAGTTAGACTTTAATGAATTTTCTATCGTTTATTTCATGAATTTCACAAATTTTCAATTATATAAATCATTAATTTCTTTCAAAATCTATTAAAAATTTTGATTAAAACCCACCAAACAGGGGTGATGTTCAATTAAAGCCTACGTTGTAGCGTGAAATGACAATTATACCCATAAATTTACATTGTTTGATTATTTATGATAAATTTATCGTCTGTCTACTCTTGTCAATCTTTCTTAAAATGACAATTTTGCCGATATAATTGAAAACTTTTAATAAATTTCAGGACTAGTATATAACAATTATCGATCATCAGGTAAATCAAACCAAGTATTTGCTTTTGTTGAGCTTTATAATTAATTATTAATAAATTACTAAATGTAGAATGTCAACACTTTTAAAATATTTCGCAATAAAGAAAGGTGGCAACATTTATATATATAGTCCATGTTTGGTAAGATACTCAAATTAATAATAATTTTAAACCGCTTATTTTATAAGATTCATAATTTTTCAACCACGCGTCTCATCATTTTTTATCAAAACTTACCAAAAATCTGACTTTAATCTCCACCAAACATGAACTTAATTGGGACATCCTTTAATAATATTAAAGGTCGCTTAATTATATGGTATTTTTCTGGTTGTGAACTGAATAGAATGTTAAAAAAATTCATGTAATTAAAATTCATTTTTCTCTCTTTTTATCAACCATACATTCTCCAAACAAATAATATTACACGTAAAACTAAAAAAATTCCTTCTTTTATAACCACAAGTTTTCCAAAAAAAATTATTATTCCCCTCATTATAATTTGGGAAAATGGAGCCCAAACATGGCTAACTCTAACTTTACGTTATATATTTTATTTATTATAATTATTTTCCAGAACAATGGGAAACTATGATTATTTATATAATCTCATTATAAAATAATTAGTAAAGTATAATCAAAAGGCTTCTTAATCACAAGTATTAATAATAAAAAANAATGGGAAACTATGATTATTTATATAATCTCATTATAAAATAATTAGTAAAGTATAATCAAAAGGCTTCTTAATCACAAGTATTAATAATAAAAAAATGAATAATAAATCATCTGGGCAGGAAATGTTGATTTGTTCTTTAATCCACAATTAACAAATAATTAAGGAGATTAAGATTTGTATTTTATATCCAAATATCATAGATTATGTTTTTCTCCAATAAGTGATGCAGGAACAGTTGACATTTTAGATTAATTACTGATTAGAAAATTGAATGGATGAGCATGCTTGGCCAATAAAAAAAAATTATATTGATTTAAAAATTCAAGATATTTTTGGTAAAAAAATTGAATAAAATAAAATATTAAAAAAAAACATATGAACATGAAATTACTATTACCTATTAATCCTCCCTAAAGTTAAAACAAAGACTAACCAAAAAAAATTTTGAATTTATAATACGCCACTCAGAAAAAATAAATTGTGTTCAAATCAATGTAGAACAAATGTTCGTTGCAGCATTTTATATTATCACGTACGTGTACCAAATATATTACAATATCATAGTCATTTTTTTTTATATCTGTCTCTTACGTTCTGAAATCGTATTCGTAATGCTATGCAAAATGGATAAAGCTGTTTGTACACCAGGTGTAAGTACACCTCTCTCACATGAATAGTGTGTGCGAATTTTTTATTGTGTGTGGGACCCCCTCCATGTGATAGAGGTGTAAAAGATTGTGTGAATGATTATGTACATGTAGCATGATTGATGCAAAATAGATAGGTTGGACGTACTCCATATTCGTGAGCATATCACCATATAGGTAAATTGTTCGGTCCTTCAAATTCTAGACAAGTCCTATTTTCTTATATTTTCCATGTTTGGTTAGAATCATCTATCAAAAATTTCAATGTCGTGACTTGTTAACTAAGTTAAGCCTTCAGCTCTCCACCAAGGTGTGACTATTTTGAGTTCGATGTTCACTCGCTTGAGTCATATGAACACTATGAGATCATTCTCATAGTGAATTATCATGTCATGTTAAGTCGATATATTTATATTAAGAGCCTGTTTGGTAAAANTAAACCATCACCCAATACCAAAATACTGTTGGAAACACTATTAAAATTAGACCATAAAAATTTTAGTTTTTCACAAAATTTGACCTCAGACCTTTATCTAATAGCTGTTGTCACGTTATAACATAATCAATCAAAGGATTGCGAAGAAGCGTGATCAAACTTTAATATTGAATTCTTATCTAGACAGATAAGTGCTTCAATCCCGTTATTTAATATTGAATCTTTAAAGTTTGAATAGTGATTTTTAGAAAAATTTGTAGTCTGAAAATAGGGAAAAAAAATTGAATTTACATACAGCATATATTCTGAATAATGCTATTCCACCAGGCCGGTACAAGGCCTGGTGGAGTGGTTGCCTCACATGAGGACCCACCTCAATAAAAAAAACCCCCCAAATGTTTTATCACCCACCACCACCCCCACCCCCCCAACACTCAACTACTTGCACAGATCGGGTACCGATCTGTGCAAGCAGCACGGCTCATATATTAATGTATGGATATATCAGTACAAAAAAAAAAATTCCACCATCAATTAGAGATTGGAGTGGTTGTAGGACTAGAGATCGGGTGGTTACGACTAGGTCGTGGGTTTCGAGTTGGGGTTGAAATTGAATAAAAATTTAATATTCAATAATTAATGAATAAAAATAGTTATTATTATTCAGATAAATAAACACGTAGATGACACGTTATCGATTACCGACAGATATAACAATGAAATCACAAATTTTACAAAAGAAGAAAGAATCGTAGATGAAGAAAGACCAAAGGGGGCCACACAATTACCTTAAAGTGGAGGTTTCAATGATTAATTTCTTTGTGGGTCCAAAGCTATTTTTGATCATACATTTAACGGTCGGTACCACCCTAACAACTTTCTACCTCATCCCACCAATTATTGTTGCTTTTTTTGTAGGAATACTATGGAATATAATTAATTATTGTACTTGACAAACATTAATAGAATAGAATAAGAGCTTCAATAAATGCTATTGGTCCGTTCGACTAGATTTTTTTGGATATTTTTTTACTACATAATATTATAATAAATATCATTAGAAAACATAATAAATAAATTTTAACTCTTCGTGTTAATATCTTTTTATGCAAACGGTTGACATCAAAATCGTTAGAGTTCGATCACATCCATGCTTGTTGACATGCATGTTTCCTGCACACTAGGATGAATTAGCGTCAAGATTACTGGGCCAAGGAAGAAAAAGGATCACCGACCATTGACATTTCTACGATCAAGTCAAATGTTAGTACAAATTGTATAAGGAAAAATTGAATGTGGAAGAGACAAACAGAATCGTGCTCTCATTGGTTTGCATGACTACTTGTTTAGATATGTGGGGTTTCCTCCTTTGAGTTCGTTTCCTTGTGCAATCGGGTTTCTTTGTGGAGATTGATCCCGAATGATTCTCCTTAATACCTTGAGCGTGGGCTTGTAGGGACTTGATAAGATAATATCCTTGAAGACTATGGGTGACTCCAAAGCCTACTTCATCAAAGACCTTCGCTTGAGATGGAGAGCACGAAGATCCTTGCTAGTTCAAGAGTGAAACACAAACATAATTGGCGATCTATATCAAATGTAGTAATAAAAAAAAAAAAAAAATGAATATTTTAGGTATGTTGACGGACCAAAATTTAACATACAAATATTAGATGTTTCATGATTTGCAAATGTTTCTTTCATTTCATTTTTATTCTGGGTTTTTATTCACATAAAGTTCTCATAAGTGTTAATGATTTTCAGATTTAAGCTATAAAGTTTTTTGCATATTTTTGTCTCATTTATATTTAGATTATAGTTATATCTCTAGAATAATCGTATTTCTCTCTACTTTCAAAAGAATTATAATTAACTGTGTATTATATATTTTACGGACGTCTGTAACTATTTTATTTTAACGTTTTTGCTCTTGACGAGCCCGTCATGTCGAGTCACAGTATAGTTGTGTCTATACGACTCTTTTAAGTTTATTAATTCTCCAATATTATGGAGCCAAGTCTCGACTCACCAACTTATAACAAGTGTATCCAATTTTTCCACAAAAGAATACTAAAGAATTTGACTAATAGATAGAAGCATTTAGATACAAAGAAAAATCCAACTATGCTAAGAAGTGGCCACGTGGAATGCAGATAATACTGTCGGTGCAAATGGTAAATAAATTCATTTTTACTGACGTGATTCTTGTCGAGTAAGAAGACGACACGTAGTTACTGTATAATCACATGTGGGGCGGCGCATTGGGAAGAGACTTTTCTACTGCCGGAGTCTCCATGATTAGATTTTCCAGATTTTGTAGGTCATGGGAGATGCCCACGGAATTAAAACTCTGGTCCACTACACCAGTAAAATTGTCATATTCATTGAACAAATCATGGTGCGGATCCCATGCTGCTCAACCCATCATTTATTTAATTTAATCAAAACCATTATGATTTGGAATTATGTTGCATCTCTAAACATTCGTTTAGTAAGATTTCACACACACAAAAGTATCTCGATAGGAGATTTTGTCATATGATATGACTGTTAATTATTTGCAACTTGATGATTCAAGGGGAAAAAAATGAGTTGTCACACACACCATATGCAAGGGTGGCAAACTTGGATGTCGGAGGATGGTGATTGAGCGAGGTATGGGTTTGGTTTGGTTTCCTTTCTCGTCTTTGATGCATTACAAAATATATTGATGCATGACTTCGAGTCAATTTGATAGGTATTGCTTGAAGTGGAGAGGGACTTAAGGAGCGATTTTTAATTAGGTTTAAGTGAGTAGGTTTTTATTTGGTCGTGGAGAATAGTGTTTGTTTCGCTTTATTTTGATTAAAATTTTATAGAATTGAGGTCGCTAACCTATCTTTTTGAGTCCCTTTGTTCGACGCCTGCCTTTCTACAAAGATCCGCTCTCGGATAGACCTCGACTTTTTCCATGGATCCTAGGGGTTGACTCCCGACCGTCACCCCCATTCATGAGGGGCTAGACCCACCGCAAATTTTTGCTATGTAGTTGGTTCTTTGGAGTTAAATAGTGCATCAATCTCATCTCTATTTAGTTGGCTTTGAGTTTAGAGTTTGATCATGAGATTTTTGGTATTCTATAAAAGATTAATGCCCTTTTTCATTTAATTAAGTAACACAAATATTAAAAAAAATATTATTAATTAGTTATATGCAGAGCTACCTACATAACAAAAGTATTAAAATTTAACACTATTCTTCACACGTTATGAAAAAAGTATAGAAAAATCTCAAAGCACCTTCGTAACGCCCAAAATTTCATATGACGTCAACAAAGCATCATCCAAGCTATTAACTTCTTCAAAAACAATTTCATATATATATTCCTAAATATTGTGCCATTTATCTGGACAAAATAAATAAAATCTCTACTAAAAAATATAAATATATATGCTCTTATAATAAAGGGGCCTTGTGATATCGCACCATCTGCATACTCTCATATTACCCTAATTGAGTCCAATAGCGGAGGAGCAAGGGAGAAAATGTTTGTAGCTTAGTGGTAAAAGTATCATATTGTGACCTTTCATGTCATGATTCAAATTCTTGCACACACTAATCTTTCTTTTTTTCGTTGAAAAATTTACGCATTCTTCTTAGCCTTTAGTTTTATTTCCATATTTCGTCATTTTTACACAATTTTTCAATGAATAAAATTGGCAAAATATATGCTTATCACATCAAGTTAAAAATTTATTTCTTATTTCCTATTTTCGAAAACGCGTTTTTAAAAACAAGTTAAAATTTTACAAAGGTGTTTTCAGTTATAATCAAGTCAAAATTTTCAAAGAAGGCAACCCTAGCTAGTATGACAGTGAGTTTTTCATTTTTGTAGTTACTCGAGCATAATTGTGTTTTCTTCAATTACTCGTTATGAATGATTTTTTATGCTTTATTTTAGTATTTATGTACATGAGTAAATATGATTTTCATTTATTTTTTCAATTCTTTCAATTTTTCGAGGTACGTATAATCAAACCTTGATTCGTTTAAAATAAAATATTGTTGATTCCTTTATTTCTTCTTAATTTTATTAGTATTTTTATGTATTTGAGTTGATTACTATTATGTTTTCTTAAAATAGTTTCGGAAAAAAACTATAATTTTATTTTGTTTTTAAATACCGTTCTCTATGTCAAATACTGCTTCACCATGTCCACCAGCCACCGTAGTTTTTTTCAAATAAAAATCTTGTAACTACTCCACAATGAGTCCAACTACGGGAGTATCTCAGCTCGGATTTTAATGAATTTTTTAGGATTTATGGATTTTCATATATTTCATGAATTTGAATAGAAATTCAAATATTCTATAAGATTTTCGTAGAATTCTATATTATAATTTTTAATGGATTTCATAAAATTTCGATAAAATTCTTAAATTAGTCATTTGTGTCCTCAATTAAGATTTTAATGAATTTTAAAGTTCTTATAAAATCAGGTGTCTCGAGCTGAGATTTTAATCAATCTATTAAAATCTAAGCGTTCCTAAATGAGATTTTCTTAATACATTCAAATCTATTAGAAATTAGGTATTGTAATTAACGCGTCTCGTTGTATAAAAAGATTTTAAGAGATTTTGATGAATTTCAAGCTTATAAATGCATAACAAATTATTTTGATATTCACAATTTTTAATGAGATTCTTATGCATTTTGTGAAAATATATTTAAATGTATGAAATTCATTAGAATTTTTATAATTTTTTAAATTCTCAGTGAGGACAATAACTAATTCATCAATCTTCAAAATCAAACAAACAAATGTCAACAAATTAAAAATAAGTTCAATCTAAAAATAAAAATTATTTTTTTCTAATTACAAAGTCGATTAATACGTACAAAATATGCCATAAATTATTTTTTTATGCACTAAATATTTTATGATTGAAGACGTGTTAGTGAAATTTTAAAAGCAGAATGGACTAACTAATTTTTTTATTCTTAGTTGTCCAATATAAAAATTCAATTACAAATTCTAATGAAAACTAGACCCATTTCTATATTTTTTTTTGAGGAAATTGCAC
>CAIGRT010063657.1:991-20050 GCA_903798405.1 Fraxinus platypoda | reverse complement strand
TAACTATTTTCGATATTTGTTTTGACTATTCGATATGCCCATAATGTAATTCTCGAAATAAGCTTTGAGATGACATAAACAATTTGTAGATTCGATTAGCGTACGATCGTCGGAGAATTTTTAAGGGAAAATTGCAGCAGCGGTCCCAAATATTTTCGTTTTTTGCAGACTTTACCTCAACATTTACTTTGTGCCACCATAGGTCCCAAACCTTTCAAAAATATGCATCAGATGTCCAAATGGATGGAAAGACTGTTAGTCAACCAAATGAGTTGATTTTGACCAAATTTAAAACGAGTAAAATAATAATTTTGCTATTTACCATATTAAATAAACAAAAAAAAAAAAAATGTTCATTATCTCTCTTCTTTACCCGCACCCACCACCGCCACAGCCACCGTCCTCCGCCAGTCACTCTACTCCGGCGACCACTAGACAACCATACCACTAGAAAGCCCTCGCCGCCATCTACAAATTGAATCCCTAAATCAACATCAAATGAATAAAAAACTGAGCTCATAAAATCATTTTTGCATCAAATTTCCATAAAGTTTAAACTGTTCAGCAAAATATGATTTGTATAGATAATAAATCATACCATGAAGATGATATTCGAGAGTATCATTGGCAACAAATTCATAAACCAGCATCCTCTGAGATTCGGCAATGTAATATCCGACAAGCGATACTAGATGGGGGTGGTGGACGCGGCTAATAATATCAACCTCCGCCCGAAATTCTCTTTCCCCTTGTCCGCTATTCGATTTCAGGCTCTTCACTGCAATTTCCTTCCCATTCGGTAAAATCCCCTTGTGCACATATCCAAATCCACCTTGTCTTAACAAGTTAGACTGCGCAAAATGCCAGTCGGCGTCGCTAAGTCTTCGTAAGGGAAGCTGCTTTGATTAAATCCAAGGACGACAACGGGGTGCGGTGGTGGCAAGGCAGATCCGTGTGGATCGGAGAAGGCAAGGCAGGGCGACAGCGAGGTACTGCTCATCATTCGCTACTGAATAAAAAATTGAGCCCATAAAATCATTTTTGCATCTGAAGGTTTTTTATTCATTTGATGTTGATTTAGGGATTCAATTTGTAGAGGGCAGTGATGCCTTTCTAGTGGAATGATTGTCTGGTGGTTTGGGTGGTGGTTGGCCGGAGTAGAGTGACTGCGGAGGGTGGTGGTGGGTGGGAGTAAAGAATAGAGATAATGAACAGTTTTTTTGTTTTATTTTTGTTTTGATTTTTTGATTTGTTTATTTAATATGGTAAATAGCAAAATTACCATTTTACCCATTTTAAATTTGGTCAAAATCAACTCATTGGGTTGACTAACGGTCAAATTCCATCCATTTGGACCTCTGATGCATATTTTTGAAAGGTTTGAGACATCTGGTGACACAAAGTGAAGGTTGAGGTAAAGTCTGCAAAAAATGAAAAAGTTTGGGACCGCTGCTACAATTTTCCCAATTTTTAATCGAAATTCAAATTTATTGTGATTTTGTCCCTATTTGGTGGAGATTAAAATCAATTTTTTAGTAAATTTTGATAAAAATTAAATAGTTATGGATTTCATGAAATATGTTATTAAAATTAATTGTTAACTTTGATTTAGATTTCAATCGATAACAAACATGACTTAAAAAAAAAAAAAAAAATTCAAAAGTTGGAGGGGTCACATGCCCCCGGGGTCCGCCCATGACCTCATCGCTTAAGTAGCATTTAAAAACGAAATGCATAGAACCATAAAACTTGGCTAAAAACGCGACTTTATTGTTTCATATCTTAAAATGTATTAATTGAAAAGAAAACCTTTAGCGCCTATTTAATAACCGTATGTGTTGCACATAATGACAATTGAAATGAAAGGAACGCATAAATAAAGATTCAAATGCTATATAAATAAAAGGGGTCCTCAACCTTTTCATTCTATGTTCCTAAACTATTATTTATTAGTCGTATTTTTAACCTTTTAAAATTGTGAACACATCTTTCTAGTTTATAAATTTTTTTTATTTAAATAAATAGTAGGCCATGTGACAGTAATTTGATATTAGGAATGGGATGAAGCCTGATGACATGTTTAATGAACATGAAACTGAGAAAGATTACTCTATTACAATTTTGAATGAAAGTTAAAATCAGTGTTTATACTATTTTGGAATGAAGAAAGTCTTCTTGGACAATTTTGTCATTTTAATCCAACATTAGATGAGTTTCATAGCACCATTTAACATTCAAATACACGTGTCTGTTCCTTGAAGACATGAATGCTACTATTTCAGAGCCTATTCGGGCATGGGCGGATCCAGGCCTGGGCTGGCCCGGGCTACAGCTTGTGTCCATAAATGAAAAATATTAAAGAGTCTGAGTCCATTTCTGTTTCCTCACGACTGAGTTGGAAAATAATGGAATAAGACTCCCTTTCCAGTTTCCACCATTTCTATATTGCACTATAGTCTATAGCTTTATATTATTGCCTTGCTGGTATCATGAATTATTTTCTCTCGGCTTACCAAGAGTAAGAATATTATTTTCTCTAACTTGGATCTGCGTTTTTGTGACTTACGTTTGGATATTTTCTTGTTTATATGTATGAAAATGTTTGGATCTTTGGGTTTTTGTTGTTTATGTGTATTGTTGTGAAGTAAATGTTTTTATCTAGATTTCTCTCTTTAAATTTCTATGTGTAGGACTCTAAGGAGATAATTTTTTTTTTTCTGTGATGAGTAGGGTTGGGGTTGGACTTCGATTAAAAGAAGAGGGAAAATGGTGGGTTGGGGATTCTTAACTACATTCCATTACAATTACTGAATTACATCTCAACAAATATCCCACAAATTAATTTTATGCCACGCATTAATGCGGAATTCTTCTTCGTTGTCAAAAGGGGATTTTGGTGTCAACATGATTAATTCTAGGGACACGTAGAAAAAGCAAAAGCTTGAATACACTCCGGTAAGTCAAGTTGCTCATCTCTCTTCTCTCCGCTTATTGNACAAATTAATTTTATGCCACGCATTAATGCGGAATTCTTCTTCGTTGTCAAAAGGGGATTTTGGTGTCAACATGATTAATTCTAGGGACACGTAGAAAAAGCAAAAGCTTGAATACACTCCGGTAAGTCAAGTTGCTCATCTCTCTTCTCTCCGCTTATTGCCTTGCTGGCAAAATATTGAATTGAATGTTTTCGCCTACTTGTCTAAGTTGTTTTATTAAAATGTTGCATTGTCGGCATAATGATTGTTGTTATTGCCTTGCTGACATCATGAATTATTTTTGTTGCCTTGCCGGTTTACTAAATTATATTTTGATTATTGTTAGAGTAATATCATTTATGATTGATTTTTTTTTACTTTTTTTTTTTAATTTATATATGAATTTATTATATCGACTTTTAAATTTTAGCCCGTGCGCGAAAAATTCCTGGATCAGCCCCTGTATTCGGGTAGCTTCTACTTCTATTTTTTGCAGAAGAACTTCTTTATAAAGCTATCATGAACCAACTTCTTCTGAATGCTTTACTAATCTAACAAAGCACTCGTATAAAATTAGTCAATCAAATTCAAAAGTAGCTTAGGCTCTGTTTGGTCCACATTATTTTTTTCATTCTCATTCTTCTACTCATTTTCAACCACACATTCTTCAATAAAATAATATTTTTCATAATATCAATAACTTTTCCTTCTTTTTCAACCACATATTCTCCATCACATCAACAGTAAAAATGCATTCTTACCTTCAAAATGTGCACCAAACGGAGGCTTAATTTCAAAAAATCACTTTTGACTTCTCAATGATCATCCCAGATAATTGCTTAATTGTAATCACAAAACATTTTCAAAAAATTATTGAATTAAATCAAAAAGTAATAGCCATGCGAGCAACTAAGTTTGTAGAAGTTATGCCTAACAAGAACTTAATAGGTCGAAAATACGAGTGCAACAAATGGTAAGGCCGAACATACTTGTCAGTTGTCACACCTAAGAGTGGTTTAGAACTCAATAGAATATTAAGTCCCACATTAAAATTTTCATTCTAATTTTTTTTACTCATTTTCAATCATACATTCTTCACTAAAATAATATTTTCCATCACATTAATAACTTTTCCTTCTTTTTCAACCATACATTCTCCATCAATCTACTATTTCAAAATACATTCTTCCAAAATAATTCACCTTTTATGATAAAAAAAAAAGTTTAAGACGAGAATGTAATAAATGATAGGTCCGGACATACTCGCCACACCTACTAAAGGTCGAGGACTTTGGTTGAATTGACCCAAAATAATAAAAAAGTCTGGATATAAATGGCCAGTTGGGACTCGAGAGGGAGGGCAGATAACCAGTGACTCGAACAAAATCAAGAGCAAAAGAAAGAAGAAATTGAAGATTTGAGATTGGTTCAAGAATTTCTGTAAATGGCGCAGAAACAGCTGATCGTGGCTGTTGAAGGCACTGCCGCTATGGGACCCTACTGGTTTACCATTCTCTCCGATTACCTCGACAAGATGATTCGGTATTTCATTTACCCATACTGTGATTTCAACGTGTATTTATTTGTGTAACCTGTTGTAACGTTTAGTTTTTTGATGGGGGCAAATTGTTATGGGATATGCGCTTGTTTTCGTGTTGAACGTATTAGAATTCTGAAATGAGTTTTCACGGTTCAATAAATTTATTATTATTTGGGGGGGGGGGGGGGGGTAAATATACTCATTTTCTCTTGGAATTAGTGTATGCGTCAAAGAGCAGAAGTTGTTTTTGTGTTCTTGATGAGTGAATAGACTGCCCGTTATTGGTCATTTTTGTTTATTTGGCGAATTGATCTATGAATTGAATCAATATCTTACGGGAATATGTTTTTCTAACCTTTTGGTATTCTTAATGAGTAAATAGAATTCTATTCGTTGTTCAATTAATTTCTGTCTGTCACTGATTGGTATTATACGTATTTATTTCTTGTAGAATGATATATAAACTATGACCCAGACATGGTGATTTAGTGTTTCCTCCTAGAGAATGTATTTTTATTTTTCATTTTCTTCGTTTTTTGGGTAAGAAACATGATATTATTACTACAACTTTTAGTGAATAAGTAATCCCCTGGTCGTTTGAAGATGAATAGTGCCTTCTCTTTGTGAGGAACTTGAATACTATATTCATGTGTTGTCATAGGTTTGACAGAGAGAAAGCCCTACATATCCTCTGTTGGCTTGTGGGAAGCTTATTAAGAAAAGGTGCATAATTTACTTTAGATTGACGAAGTTAAATTTTATTAAACATCAGATGAACAAAATGAAAGTATATTATTGTAACAAATGATGCCTACTGAGGTGATCTGTTATATAGAGTAATCAATGACGAGGGCTTGACATAATGCATTTAGGCTTTGTCTGGTACAGATTTCCTGTTTTTGCAAAATTGATTTTCAGGCCGTTTTTGTTGACCTTCTCTCACAAGGTGTCAGGCCATTTAATTGAAATTGGAACCGTTGAAGCAGAAAACGGTCAAAAAAATGACTTTAATCCCAAATTTAATCACACCCAGACAAGGCCTTAGTTACATTTTCTTTGTGGACAATATCTTCAGCCTTTAATTTGTATTGATTTTTATTTTTCTATTAAATATGTGCAGGAGTTTTGTTGGAAATGAGTTGACCAGTCAGGTATAGATATATAATATTTCTAACTTTTGAAAGCTATAATGCTTCTTTCTCCATCGTCGTTAACATTTACTTTGATTATGCAAATTGAGTTACTTGTTTCGTATATATATTCGCTAACTCTTTATGTTTACTTTGTATCAAATTTTCAGAAGCCATCTACTTCCAGTGTTTCATTCTCTCTGGTCATGTTCAATGCTCATGGTTCTTATAGCGGTGCGTATTTTAATCATTATTGTTATGTTCATGGTTTTTCTTTGTAGTGAAACTGTTTTAAACAGTTGTTATAAGTCTTAGAAAGATTCCTGATCTTACTCTTGCCATCCCTTCCCTTGAAATAAAAAAGAGAAATTGTTTGATGCACCAGTGTATCTTAAGGTTTTGCTGGTTTTACGATTTTTTTTTTTTATTGGATAAATTCAGAATTAATTTTGAAAAAATCTTGTGTTGTTGTTTGTCATCCATCCTAATAGCTTTTCCATTCTGGAATCCTATTGATTTCTGGAGGATCTTTTACCATGTATTAATATTGATCTTTCTGGAGGATCTTTAATTGTTCTGAAGTTACACACTCAACACTCAGATAACTGTGTGAAGTATTGAGGCTTCTTACTTTCATCTAATGAAAAAGTTGCTTGTGAACGCAGTTTGTTTGTCATAGAGTTTTAGCTCTGGTGTCTTGAAGATTGACATATGTTATACCTACTATTTTAATTGGCTTTCTCTTCTCCTCCATTGTCTTTTCTCTAGATATTAAAACTTCAATGAAGATTATCCATCTTGGACCTTTAATTTCGCTTATACCCACATTAGGTAGTTTTCCTTTTCCGCTTTCCCTCTGATTATGATTCTTCATGCAGCTTGCGTAGTGCGACGGAGTGGTTGGACTAAGGAAATTGACATATTCTTTCAGTGGCTTTCAGCTATACCGTTTTCAGGTGGTGGTTTCGATGATGCTGCCATCTCAGAAGGACTTGCTGAAGCTCTAATGGTGTGTGGTGATGCCTATCTCCTTGTACACTTGTCTATTTGATTCTTACTTATGGTTAAATAGTATTCATTATGCATGTGACAAAGTTTCTCTGCCTTTCCTATTTTCTTTTCAATTAATTTGAACCACCTTTTTCTCCTACTTAATATATTTTGCCTTCAGTTATATAGGGTATCATAACTACTGAAATAAGCTTGGGGACCACAATCTTTCTCAATAATCTAGAAAGGCCGGTATTAAAGAGTAGGAATACTTTGATAGTTGAACCCTTTTTAGTCTTCTTTGTTCCGCTCCTTTTTTATCCATTGCCTTTTATAATGGAACAGTTGGTGAAGACACTTTAAAGTCAAATAATTTTTGTTTCAGTTTGGTGTTAGTTAAGAGTCCATTTTATATATTCTATTATCCAACACATTAAGTTTGTATTCTAGGGTGACAAGTGACAACATTACCCTTACTTTATAAAAACCTTCCACTTTTAGGTATTTGGTCCCATATCGCCATTTCATACATTCCTGATTGACTGCTTTAGTGCGAAACTGTTTTAAAAAACATTTCCTATCCTTCATCACTTCAGTAATGTGAACTTAAAATTCTTGCGAACATCCGTCTTTCTTTCAGATCAATGAAAAGATTATTGGTGCCTCATCAAATCAAGCAAAAAGTTGTAATTATTTTTTTTAATGTACATATTACTTGCATACTTGTGCATTTTGTTTACATAATATTTTCTTGTTTGAAAATATTTTGGTGCATTTTGCAGATGTTCTCTGCGACAAATGGAAATCAAACTCAAAATGTAGATGGGCTAAGACAGTGCATTCTTGTTGCTGCAAGTAACCCTTATCCATTACCAACACCAGTTTATCGACCACAACTGCAAAAACTGGAACAAAGCGATAGCATTGAGGCACAAGCAGAAAGTCATCTATCTGATGCAGAGACTTTAGCAAAATCATTTGCTCAGGTACTGAAAAAGATTTTCTATCCTTCTGCCATTGCTTACCTTCTTAGATGTATATTTTACTGAGTTCAAAAACATCCCCTTCTTGCAGTGTGCAATTTCTCTTTCAGTCATCTGTCCGAAACAGCTTCCAAAAATTAGAGCAATCTATAATGCGGTAATAAATCATCAACTTTTGTGCTCTTTTTTGTTGTTAGCCTATGGGTTGTAAACATATCAAGGCACTGCTAGTATTTAGTATTTGTTTCTGCTTATCATTTTGCATAAATTACTTTCTTGATCTTTTCCTCAATCTATTTGTCACTTCATGCTCTCTTTCTATATTCCAAGAGAATAACTTTTTATCTATTATTTCATTTCCCTGTTAAATAGATCTTCATATGATGCATTTCTTATCATTCTATTTGCTTTTGTGTGGTTAACCTCCTGGAAAATAGTACCATCTTTAAACTCCTTCTGATAATAAATAGCATATCTTGCCCCCGTTTGGTTTAGGTGAAAATCAGATTTTTAGTAGATTTTGATAGAAGTTGATGAAATGTGTGGTTGAAAAGTTGATAAAAGTTGTGGATTTCATGAAATGTGTGGTTAAAAATGAATTTGAGGAAAAACAAAAATGGGGGCCAACAGGGGCTTAATCATCTTCCTATACATTGGTGGCACCCATCTAGGATACTTTTCGAAAGGCAACCATCCTTTTTATCAATGGGATCAAGGGAAAAATTCTATTCAAAAATAAAACTTTTAACATAAGAGCCTGTTCTTCTCCTCCAACTGTCAATTATGGTGTATATTTTTGGTTTGAAGTGTTTTCTGTTCAGCAGGACAACCCAGTTGCAGTAGCTTTGTTCTACTTTTCTAATTTATTGTAGAGGATCGAACTTGCACTGTAGCATACTCTATAGTTGTAAAATCAGGTGAGGATATATACTATGCAAGAAAGATTGAGAAAAAAATCATAAATTGAAGGATGAAATGATGTATACTGTACAGAAATAGATTCATGTTAGTCTTTTCACTTCAATTGGTCCAATAGTTTACATTCACAGTGGGGTTGCTGGCTGGCTGATATGTGCTAGATGAGATGGTGGAAGCAATTATGCTGGCATGCTTTATAAACACCAAAAATGCTCTGGAAACAATATTTGAAATGGCTATTGGTAGTTCTACAACTCAAATAGCTGTTATTGAGAGTGATGAATTATGTACTGCTTAGTTCTTTGTTTGTTGTTTATGTTTGAGTCATTCACTGAAGATGAAGGCATGACGAAGGAAGTGAGAACAGCTGTGATCTTTGATCTTTGTAAGAGCGAAACAAATGGTTGTCTGATCATTAAAAGTAATAAATGTGGATGATGGCCCTAATATCTATTTTTCATAGCAAGACAAAACAAGACTGTCCTCTTGTTCTGGCCTTTCTATATTGTTATATATTCCATTGTACCTTTTGACAGGAATTTTTCTACGAATGATTTGTATTACTCCATAAGAAAATCAAAATAACTTGGGAAGGCTCCACCATCTAGAGATAGCATAAAATACTTAAAGCAGTGGGTTTGGGTGATAGGGGTGGTAAATTGGCCTATTATAACTACAGATTCCTTGATCTCTAGTTAGAGTGGATGATGGGTACATCTATATTGATCATTACACTCTTGTGGACAGGGCTTTTCTTTATACCTTGCACCTTTAAATTGTGCATCTTCTTTAATTTTTTGACTTGTCCTAAAGTAATATCCAAAATTCTAAAATACTCTAATTATTATTTTACAAGCATCCTTTTTTATTACAACCTTTGTACTTTTACGTATTCATGGTAGAAAACTCATGCCTGACCATTTTCACTTTATGACAGATCCGTGGGGACAAAATCCAAAATATTGTTCTCTTTTCAATTCGTATCCGAATAACCATGCAAAGTGAAACAAAGAACGCTCAATAGGGAGACTAAGAGCATCCTTAAAAATAGGTGCATGGCTCCATGCATTTGAGTTATCTTTATGTGACCATATAGTATTTGTCAATTTTATGAGTTATTTTATCTTACTGCATGAGCTTCCTGTTGTCCTTTCAGACATGTTAGCTGAGGGGAATAATCATACAATGATAGACAAGGACAATAAGTCATTAATGTATTAGCTTTAGGGTGGCAATAATCACATTAGAATCAAATTAAAGAATAGATGGCTGAATTCTTATTATCTTTGTAGGAGCTGTTAAAGAGTCTTTTTGTTCTCATGTAAAGATAGTGGCCTTTCACATCTTTTTCTTCGTCTTCTCCTGATTCTCTTGAAAGATTAGTCTTCTGTTTCAGCTATAGCCAACAACCTCAGAGTTTATGGCAAAAGAGAAATATGCTACCTCTATCTCTCAATTACCTAATTTGTGCTCGAGTTCCTTTTTCTTCTGTCGATGGATCATGACCCTTTGGCCCAGCCAGTAGCACCTATTGCCCAGGGCATAAGGAGAGCACATTATGACTTCATGTCCTTTACTGAAAATTTTGTTTCTCTCATGGAAAAGAATGTAAATTTCTTGATTTGCCAGAAAAAGATTTGATTTGGTTTCTATTACAGAGACAATTGTTTCTTAGAAATTTCAATTGTGTTCTATAACTTGGAATAAAAAATCATTTTTGACACCTTCCACGTACTCAGATTGTAAGGGCGTATAATTTCGGAGTAGCTGATAGGACTCTAAGATTGCTGAGATTTTCCAGGAATAGATACTGATGCTACTGCTTTACTGACCCTGTGAAGCTGTTAGCCAATCTGTATTAGCTCAAATTACTTCAACTGGAGATAACTAGAAGATAACAGAGATTATTTGTAATGGAATTTATATTATTGATTGGAAAAGATGAAAGACATTCGAATTGAACAAATGACACCGAATGGAATAAAAGATACTCCCAGGCTCTTCGAGAGGCCTGGCTCTCCTCTCAACTCACTAACTCTTCTCAATACCCTCTAATCCCCTTCCCCATCACATTTATAAGCAATCCCTTAACTGTAACTACTTGACTTATTACACTTTTGACCCTACCCTCTAACTAACTATTAGCTGCATTATGTTTGCATTTGTGAACCGGATTGAGGTCTTCATTGCTCGCCTCCCCAAAATCCACCTTGCCCTCAAGGTGGAAACTGTTGTTGGTCAATTCATCATACAACCACAAAATTTCCTTTGCAAGGACTCCAGTCATGGTCACCATGGGAAAAGGACATTTCAGCCCTTTGAAGTGGGTGGACTTACTCAATCGAGCAATTATCGCTAGTATAGTATCCAAGGCAACACCATAAGCCGTTGCCCCTACCCACAAAATTTCCTTTGAAGTGTATAGTAGACCGCTCGCCCCTTCTTCCCTTTTCCCTGAAGCTCAGCATTAGTCCGATTTTTAAACGGCAGAATCCCCTTAGTCGTGATTGCGGGTCGTAGTGCGGTAGTGGCTGGATTTCTGGAATTTACTGTGAATGACGACCGTTGTTGGAAGTGGTCTGATAAAGGAGAAAACGTGGGCTGTAGCTAACTGGTGTGTGTTGTAGCTAATTGGTGGGCTGAGGGGGTTAAGTTTACTTCTGGATGGGCCGAGACTTTACTGGGCTTGCTTCAAATACTCATTGTGGTCTTCTATCCCTTGGGCCAATTCTATGATATGGCCCAACCCATGAAGTTTTGACATGCGTCTCTTTGCCTTTATTACTGGCTTTAGCCCATTAATGAAATTGCTTTCCAGCAGCTCTGCAAAGATCACCAGCAATGGAGCTTCCACATTCTCCCACCTCCTTGGTTGCCTGCTATCTTCCCAGTGATCCCCAGCCAACTCCTCCAGATCGAAACAAACAGTAGAGGCTTCAATTTTTTTCCAATTTAAGATTTGATTCAGGTTAAAGACCCTCTCATCTCCAAAAGGCCTGCCGGCAGAATTATCACCATGGAACATCTGCAATTCCAGTCGTCGACTTGGATTTTCTACTTTTCCCGATTCTTCACGATGGATCCTTCCTACTGTATTTTTTTCTGCCTAGTTGGATTTTGGTGAAATTTCATAATCAATAGTAGCTTTAGCTAAATTGATTGTGGTTGCTCTGATACCATTTTGATAGGACTCTGAGATTGCTGAGATTTTTCATAAATAGATACTGATGCCGCTGCTTGACTGAATACCCTGTGAAGCTGTTAGCCAATCTGTATTAGCTCAAATTACTTCAACTGGGGATAACTAGAAGATAACAGAGATTATATGTAATGGAATTTATATTGTTTGTTGATTGGAAAAGATGAAAGACACTGGAATTGATCAAATGACACTGAATGGAATAAAAGATGCTCCCAAGCTCTTCAAGAGGCCTGGCTCTCCTCATAACTCACTAACTTTTCTCAATACCCTCTAATCCCCTTCCCCATCACATTTATAAGGAATCTCCTAACTGTAACTACTTGACTTTTTACACTTTTGACCCTCTAACTAACTATTGAACCTTCTGGAATAACAAATGATGTGGCTGCACTATGTTTGCATATGTGAACCGGATTGGGGTCTATCATTAGCTCCCGGAGTTTTCCTTATTTATTTTTTCTTTATAGTGTCTTCATCTTAAATTTACTCAATTGAAATCAATTAGGTTAGGTATATATTAATCTGATGCGCATTCTTATTGTGAGTGAATCGGCAACCTAGTATTTATATAGGGATATTTAATCTCCTAGTTTTCTCATTTTCATTCACCACTGTATGTATATCGTTAGTTCCATTGCCTTTTGGTTATGATGACAATTGAAAGATATTCTATCTTTTCCTTCAATATTCTGTTGTGAATGCTGATATTTGATCATTTTATGTTGATTAAGGGAAAACGAAATCCACGAGCTGCAGATCTGCCAGTAGACACTACTAAGAATCCCCATTTTCTTGTTCTAATCTCGGAGAACTTTATGGAGGCTCGTGCTGCTTTAAGTCGCTCCGGAGTGACAAATTTGGCATCAAATCAGAGCCCTGTGAAAATGGATGTGACTTCTTTTCCTTCCCTTTCTGGGCCAGCTTCTGTTCCTTCCATTTCTGGGCCAACTTCCACTTCTATTCCAGCAGGTAACTTTGCATGTTGAAAGCTTAATTTCTGTTCCTCTTTCATCTTCTTACCTTTATTAGTATTTGCACTTGCTTATTTGTGTAAACAATGAGAAGGGTTAGATATTACCTAACCTGCCCATCATAATACACATTCCAAGAGAGATGTGATTGGTCAAATCTGTATATTTCATTGGTATAAATAATAGAGTACGTAGTTTCGGTGACATTACCTTGCCGTTGTTTACTGAGGACCAAAATTACTATCCAATATGTTCAGAACATGCAATGTTTGGAGTGCACCATCAGTTGATAGTACGATGGTTTTTAAAGAATTGTAGCAATATGGAACTTGGAAAAATGTCGATATAGCACATAAAAAATGTTATCTATTAACTAAAAGCTTATGTAATATATGCAGCCGGTTGTATTATGATGGAGGGTGGCAATATTATTATGAATTGATAATTGGTCTTCGATTGATCTCAGAAGAATTTTAACGCATCTGCTTATCGAAACCACTGACATTGCAGTTTTTCCTTCTCAGCAAATGGATCTGTCATGGGCCGGCAACCAGTATCTGTTGGAAATATCCCTCCTGCAACTGTAAAAGTGGTAAGATGCATAACTTTCAATCTTTGGTTCATTCATTTTAGGAAAATATAGGCGGTTTTGCTTTCCGTCTCCATAACCAGCAATTGTGGTGGAAGTTTACCTATCTTAAATTGTTCAGGAGCCCATGACCTCCACAGCTGGACCTGCTTTTCCACACATTTCTCCTGTTCCCCGCACTGCTTCTCAAGCTGTTCCAAGCTTACCAACTTCTTCACCTATATCGACATCTCAAGAAATGATTTCAAACAATGAGAATGCGCAAGATATGAAACCTCTCGCCAGTAATGTGATACAGTCCTTACGCCCAGCGGGTGGTGCAGCAGCGAATGTGAGAATTCTGAATGATGTTGCTCAAGTACGTCAAGTCCTTGCTGGAGGAACTTCTATTGGACTTCCGTCTAGGGGTGGAACACCTATGCTGTCAAACATGATATCCAGTGGAATAGCATCTTCAGTTCCTCCTGCTCAAACTGTAATATCATCGGGGCCACCAGGTGTTGCATCAGTTGCTGGATCGTCGCCAATGACAGGAACTGGTCAGGTTGCACAAAACTCTGCTCCTGCATCATTTACCTCCGCAGCTTCTAATATGCCTGGAAATCTTAACATTGGCATGTCGCAACCTTCGAGTAATCTCCAAGGAAATGTTAATATGGGTCAAACAGTACCGGGGATGAGCCAAGGAAACCTTCCAGTCACACAAATGGTACAGAATGGTATAGGCACGAACCAGAACTTGATGAGTGGCATTGGTGCATCTGGTATGCCAACTAGTACTGGCACGATGATGCCTACTCCAGGCATGTCTCAACAACCAGGAATGCAGCCTGTTGGTGTGAATAACAATAATTCAGCAGCAAACATGCCCCTGAATCAGCAGACGTCAAGTACAGTAAATTCTGCACAATCAAAATACGTTAAAGTCTGGGAGGTAATTATCATATTTGCACAAAAAATAAATGCAGTTGGACTATTGCATGAAGTTTCTTAAGGAAGATACACATAAAAATTGCTTTAATGGTTTGCCGGGGTAATTTTAAACACTTTGAGAGCGTATTTATAATTTTCGCTACTGACAAATATGATATGATTATAACAATAGCCAATTGTGGTGGTTTCACACTCAATGTCCGTACTCTGGGTTAAGATACTTTTGGCATTGCAGTCCACCAGTCCCCATTGTATTTTGGAGACTTATCATAGGTGGTGGTGTTCTTTCCTTTTGGCTAAAATATCAGGGGAAAGTATCAAAGTGGATGATTAAATAATGCTATCATCAGGGTACGCAGATGTTTTTGAATGAGTGTTTTCTGTTGGATTTTATGGGGCTTAACTCAGTCTATAATGATTAATATTGGATGAGACCCAAAGAAAGGTATATACGTTTTTCTTGTGGGATTAGGGGCCTTTTTATGGACCTTTAATGTAACACGACAGGAAAATATGCAGACGATTCATCTAAACTGGAGTATCAGGTATTGGGATACAATTTAATGTCTGTATGTACCTTGTGTTATTTCATAACCTGTTGTGATTGTTGTGTGCTAGTGGTCCATGGAAAGGAAATGCTCAACGATCTAAATTTCTTCTTTGTTCAGCAACTCTCACCAAGTTGGAGGTCAATAAATGAAAGCTTTAGGAATACTCTAACGATAGTGCGCCGGTTAAAGTTAATCACACTGAGAAGAGTAGTAGGGAGTAACTAGATGTTACTCAGTATGTTGAAGATAGATTGAGAAGTGAAAGGGTTTCGAGGTATCATGTCACAACTGAAGTTTTTAGGTGGGGGAAAGAATATGCAAGGAAAAATTATAATCCACTGACAGCTACCATGATTTATGCATCAAAGCAACAAGGCAGTAGAAGCAAATGCTTATAAAATGAGGTATCCATTCTTAAGATGGATGTATGCTCTGCATATCCACAATAGCATAAAACTGGATGTCTTGATATGGTGAAGTCATGGCTGAATGTAAAACTAGGTTAAAAATGCAAATGCTTTGACCTTGCAGTGTGGAGGCTAAATAGCATAAAACTGGATGTCTTGATATGGTGAAGTCATGGCTGAATGTAAAACTAGGTTAAAAATGCAAATGCTTTGACCTTGCAATGTGGAGGCTAAGCTTGTGTTTCATGTTGATTTGCTCATCATTTAGATAAAAAAAAAAAAAATTATATATTGGGTCTATAGTAGAATTGAAGCTTTGGTCTCAGTTCACACGTTCAATGTTATGCTTTCACTGTTGTCCTACTATAGCTGCCAGAAGTTGGAAAAGATTTTCTCCAATTAGCCCATTTCTTATTTCTCGTCCATACTCCTATTGCTGACATTGCCAAAATATAATGAAAATGACACCAATTTCCATTACGAAGGAGACTTTCCATAATTTCTGAAGCTGTTAAAAGAAAATGAAGTTGAAACTTATGTAATCTCCATCAACTGGTAAATGATTTAGGAAGAGAGAACTCGAGGACAAACTAAATGAAAAATATCTCTAATAAAGTGTTCTTCTTTGTGCTGTTAAACATTATGCAGGTTACCAGATATTGTTGATTTAATTACATAGCTAAGCATCCTCAAAACTTTTTTTATGATGAAATGGTGTAGGGTAACTTATCTGGGCAGCGACAAGGCCAGCCTGTGTTCATCACCAGCCTGGAGGTATGTTACACGTCTAAGAAGAGATTTTCATGCTATAAATAATCTTGTTTTCATTTCTAAATCGGGTAATTTGATTGGACATTTTGTCTTTAAAAAGGTACTCCTAAACTTGATTATACATTGCGGCATATCATTCATGCTACAGTCTGGTTACATCTTCTTGGTGTGAACATTCACGCATTACTTCTATTCTCATATTCTGCTTAATTGTTCCAGGGGTATAGGAGCGCATCAGCTTCCGAGACGTAAGTCTTCATATTCTCTGATGCTTTTCTCTCATTTTTCCACCTTGTTCCATTATTCCTCTCAGTTGTGCTGCTAGTGCAAGTTTGGTAGATTATGCAAATTTATACTAGTGTGAAAAAGGATTTTGTGCTGATCTTTCAACGCTGCTAACGACTTGTTTTCCTGTGAGGAAGTTATAGCTTCCGTAATGTGATTTGTAATAGAGACGTGGATTTCACTGTAGTATGCCTTCAGGATCAAAATGAATAGAGAAAATAACCATAAAATTCGGCTTGCCTCTTTCTAAAATGATCTAGTGACATCCTTTTAATTCTTTAAACATGCTCCAAAATATCTTGAGGGTATGGCCAATGGTGCATAAATTATTATTGTTTGAGAATATATTTCACGATGTTAAATATCCTTTTTCCATTTAGCACCAATAGGTTTTGAGATAATACTTCAACATGATTCATGAGCTGGAAATGGAAGGCCCATTCTCGAGTCCATGTGTAACTGACCTTTATTTTTACTTGCATCAAGACCGGTAACAGAGAAAATGGCCACTCTTTTAAGTGCCAATTTTCTCATGAAAGAATCATAGTTAATGAGGAAAGAACTATAGATTTATTAGTCAACTTTCCCTATTTGAAACCTTCCCTTTTAGCCACTCTTGTTTTCTGCTTCCTTCTCATGCATATAATGACATCTAAATGGTTACCCCTCGTCCAATTGATTTTTATTGCAAAAGAATGTATTTATGATAAAAAGAGGGAAATTTTCAAGAACAATTGACCCGCTACTTTGGTAGCAAAATAATGTTGACCAATTATTTGAATATTCCAGATCCATTGACTGCACAATTCTTTGCATATTATCCTGCATCACATCTGAAACAATCCTCATCTTTTATCATTCTGCTATCAAGAAACATTTGTCTCAAATGGTTTTTGCCCCATCGCTTTGAACTTCCCATCTATTAAGTAACATATCTGTCACCTAACTCTAGCCTGGTAACTAGTTATATTCTAGCTTTTAAACTTGGTAAAAACAGGAAGAATAAGCATCTACAGTGGGCTTCTGTATGAACTGTTTCTTTATTTTTTTCGTTAGGTGTTCTTAAGGAAATCCACATCCATATAGAGATGAAATTACTCTAGAGAACGAAAATGGTCATAACAACAAAAATGCCTAGTAAACTACACATTTTCACGTAGGTATTGCACTTTTGGCAATTGAAATCAGGAACCAAAGTCAATATGACTAAAAACATGAGGATATTATTGAATACTTAATTTAACCAAAAGGCAGTATAGAATGTCCTATTGGAAATTTCTACATAAAGCTCAAAGATTGAATTAGTCTTTCAGCCTGCTAGAAAATGACTCAAATTAAATGAGCTACTGGTGTTGTGAGAGTATATGGAAAAGGAAGAAAGAGAGGAGATTAAACAATAGAACTTGGACTGTAGATTCCACAATGAATAGAAATGAAATAAAGTATATATTGTGCATAGAATCAATGACTTACATGTTTGACTACTATAATCTAAATTGGAGGCTAAACTTGGGTCAAGAGCAAGTGTTCAGATCTTCAAATCAAGGAAGAGCATAGATGATATTTCTGAATAATTGAGAAAGTAAGATGCACCAGTATGATGTATTTACCGCTTCAATTTGGTGGAGATTGCAAATCTGGTCAAAATTTGACTGAAAATATCTCTGGAAAACCATGATGCAAGGCAAATTAAATAGAAATTAAATTGATTGAGTGCTTTTAAGTTTTAGGAACATATTAGCGGTGATTCTACCTTGTGATACTTTGACATAATGCTGATGTATGTCATTGCCGGCATCAAATCACAAGATAATTTCTGGTCTAATTACTTTTTTTTTTTATTTCTTAGGGAGGCTTATTTTTTCTTTTCGTAATATTTTAGATGGTAGTTCAGGACCACTAGAATAACATTTTTTTTTTCCATTGGTTAATTACGACCCTTCTACAGGCTTGCTGCAAATTGGCCACCCACAATGCAAATAGTTCGGTTGATATCCCAGGACCACATGAATAACAAGTAAATTCCACTTATTGGATGCACTTACTTTTTAAAAAATCGTTTTCTCTTGTATTATACTTGCCTAAAATGTCAACTTATCTTGATATAATGATAGGCAGTATGTTGGAAAGGCTGATTTTCTAGTTTTTCGTGCAATGAATCAGCATGGGTTTCTAGGGCAGCTGCAAGAAAAGAAGCTTGTAAGTTATCTCAATGCTAACCTTGATTACTCGAAATGACTTGTTGAAAGCTTGATGAGAATGATGATAAGAAGCGCGATATGAATCCCCTCTAAATGTAGTAATTATGTTAAAGAACTTGAAGAATAAAAATCATGAGATGAAAGGCTTGTGAACTCGAATTCTTTGAACCTCAGAATAATTAGTAATTTATGTAGTTGTTGGACTGTGAAGAACTACTTAACTATATCCACCTGATATTCTTGAACAATGCTATTTGCTGTCCATATGATCATGTAAGTCCTGCTCTCACTTTGGATATACATCTTGGAGCTGTTAGGCTCTGATGTCTATGAAATCTGGATTTCTACTTCTGTTCTAAATCAATGTATGAAAGCTGGATTAAGTAGTAACAAGTACATTTATGTTTAAGAAATTCAAGTATGAGTTATTGTGTGGGTTCGTATTGTCTTTCTGGCTGCCTTTTGGTCCAAGGCTGCAGGTTCTTTCAATAGCATTTCTCTCAAAGATTTACTGCATGGATGAAAACTGGCTTTGGTTTATGGTTTCTTCTATGATTTAGTTGTTTCCTTTTTCCATTTCAGTAGAGGTCCAATACTGTTTTTTTTTTTTTTT
>CAIGRT010063643.1:0-19693 GCA_903798405.1 Fraxinus platypoda | reverse complement strand
TAGGTTGTGCTATGCCGCGGATAGTCTCGATGAAAGAGTCGAGACGGCACAAAGGAAAATTCATGAATTAAACATCTAACTAGATGAAAGCCGAATGGCTTGCACAACAATGAATGAAGTTGTCGTTATCTTGCCTGATCTACAAGAGGAAACTGAAGCATTGAGAACTCAATTACTAGTTCTTCAACGTGCGGTTGGCAATAGGCAAGCCCCCGCACGAGAGCATGTTCCTAGGCTCAGAATTTCAGAATCGTGTACCTACGGAGGGGCATGCGATGCAAAAGAAGTCAAAAACGTCTTGTGAATAATACTTTCTTGCGGCTTCGATCGAAGATGAAGTAAGAAAGGTTACAACAGCGACCATGTATCTCGATGGAGATGCAAAACTATGGTGGCGGACAAAGTATGATGATATTCAGGCCAACATGGTCTGAATAGATTATTGGGATCTCCTCAAGGAAATGATTAGATCGTAATTTTTTCGAGAAAATGTGGAATATCATGCCCGAGGGCACTAAGAGAGCTGCAACATACAAACTCCATCAGGGAATATATGAAAGACTTTTAAGGGTATATGCTGAATATTCGAGATATGTCGAAAAAGGATAAGCTCTAAACCTTCATGGAAGGGTTGCAACTGTGGACACACACGGAACTTCAGAGACAGAAGGTCACTGATTTAAGCGTGCTATGGGAGCTGTCGAATATTTAAGTGACTATCAGCTGGAATCGAGAAAAGATCAGCCTTCAGGGAATAGTGAGGATGTTGAAGGTGAAAACAGACCTTATAGACATGGCTCAAACTCAAATGGGGGAGAGCGTTACTCTCATAATAAGGGAGGAGTCTATCAAGGCACCCGTTAGAGTAACTTTCAGGTAAACTATCAGAACAACCGTCAAGGAAACTTTAACGGCAGCAGCAGTAGCAACTGGAATAAAGGGAAGGCAACGAAAGGCAGATCTGATACCACTCCTAAATTGATGTGCTTTCTATGTGAAGGACCCCATCGGGTGGCATAGCGTCCCCAAAAATGGATGGTCAATGCATATTGTCAACTAACAAGTGGCGGGATGAGTTCAAAGCAAAATGTCCCACAAGCTAGCTATCATAGGGAGAATAACTCCGAAGAGGATGAAGATGTAGTTCGTGCATTCTCGCATCGGTGCAATACACTATCGTACCGAGATATTAAAAAGGATAATGTTCCCTCGAAAGAGGTAACGACGAAAGAATCGAAGGCTCCCATTTGTAGGACGAAAGGCCTAATGTACATTGATGTGAAGATCAATGGAAAGCCAATCAGGGCTATGGTAGATACTGGTGCTACCCACAACTACCTCGCAAGTATCGAAGTGGAACGACTCAGACTTGTTTTGGAGAAAGGTGGGGGAAAGGTCAAAGCAATCAACTCCGCTGCTCAACCAATAGCTGGAGTAGCGAAATTTGTGTTGCTCAAAGTGGGTCATTTCGAAGGAAGGACAAACTTGTCTACAGTTCAAATGGATGACTTCAAGCTTATTTTGGGATTGGAGTTTTTTCGGGGATACTAAGATAGCAATGTTGCCATATTCCGATTCATTAATGATGATGGATGGTAAACCGTGCATCATTACTATCCAAGCTGGGAAGATAGGTGAGAAGAGTATCTCAGACATGCAATTTAGTAAGGGTTTCAAAAGGAATGAACTCTCATTGTTGTGCACCACTCGATTAGGTGAAATCGAAGAGGCGATTGGTCATATTCCAAAACCTGTGAAAAGGCTTACTAAGGAATTTGAGGACATCATGCCGGCGAGTTACCCAGGAAATTGCCACCAAGGAGGGCAATTGATTATGAGATTAAACTTGTTCCAAGTGCCAAACCTCCCGCCAGGGCACCCTATTGTGTGTCCCAATCGAAACTTTTGGATGCGGCTCATATCCACACAATCCTTCATGTTGGTGTACTCAAGCCATATTTTGCAGACAGGGAGGACGCATTTAGAAATGAGCCAAAGCGACTTAGGTTTAAACCGAGAAAAATCAAAAATAAGGTTGCTGAAGCTATACTGGACCATCGTACTACTCAAACTTCTAGGAAACATCATCAAGAGTACTTGGTCAAATGGGGCAGACGCAGCGGCGATGAGAATAATTGGGAAAGAAGAAAAGCCCTTAGAGCCTTCAAACCATTAATTGAAGCATACCTTCCTCGATGGCTCTGAGGACGTCGCAACAAATGATTTTGATCCACCACGATAGCATCAGTGCCCTTGCCTCTTGTAGGACCACGTCCCTTCCTCTTCAAAGAATGAGAATCTATGAAATAAATTACTCAAAGAATGAAAATATATAAACAAAAAATGAGATTCTATCTTTTCCAGCTGCACTGACGATATCATCAGTGCCCTTGCCTCTTGTAAGACCACGTCCTTTCCTCTTCAAAGAATGGGAATCTATAGACATTAGGATGATTTTATATCAATTGCATGTATAAACAAAAAATGAGATTCTATCAATTAAATTTATATTAGGATGATTTTATATCATAAATATAAAGATAAATTATTACTGTTGGAATTGTACTATTGGAATTGAGAATGATCCCATGTGTCAATGTGGTTGCATGTGATGAATTAAGTTGAGGCTGACGCTGAGATAATAGGGCAAGAACCTGAAGAGGTTGAGGTAATGGAGTAGGAACTTGAACATTACTAGTCTGAGACAATGAGGAAATATTAGCTTGAGGAGTAGTCTAGGATAATAGACCCTTGCATGATGCCTTTGACGAGGAAACTTCTAAAGGTGGATGTAGTAAAAACTCTATTTTTCTTGCCAATTCTTGTTCGAGAAGCCATCATCTACCCAAAAAAAAAGGTGATCATTTTCAACCAAAAAAATGTTTCTTCGGTCTTGACCAGTTTTTAATAATATTAACAAGTACTCAGGATCTGGTTCAGAAATCTTAGTAAAAACTCAAAATATGCTATGTGTTCTCCCTTTTGTTGCCTCTGTAATCACAAGAAAGCAGAAGCAAATATTCACCACAACATAGCAAAATATACTCCTTTCAAAATTATACAAGTTTCTAACAAATCACGAAAAACGGAGTTCAGATTCTTACTTCAAAGCTCGACATACATCACAAGTATTCAATTGTCACCCAACCTTTTCTCCACAAAATAGCAATACTTTGGACATTTTTACTAAGAACTTACTCTTGTATATCACTACAACAATTTATACATTTTATAACATTTAAATATAGCATTCTTGTTAATAATGCTATAAATTAAAATTGAATTTTATCTAAATATAATATAATAGCATTTTTTTTTTAAAGGGCCACCAAATTAAAAAGCCCAAAATCCTTCTCTCCATATTTTACCAAAATATTACATCCCGCTTTTTCTACTCTAATTATTTTTTTCCTCAATTTCCATCTACCCTACTTTTCTCTGCCTCTCCGTCTCTCTGTCTTCCTATGTAATTGAACGAATTCATCTTCTCTGCCTCTCTAATTTAGAATAATTATTATGTCTCTCCTTCAAAAACTAAATTACCAAAATATAGAGATGTCTCGTGCTTCAAAAGTTGTATCTTGTTCATCAACTTAATAAGATTACAACTTATATTATTGCATGAACTTCAAATTGATCAAAAGATATTCCTCAATCTTTAGCATCGAAAACCACACCAATCATATGATGCTTTAAGATTACAATTTTACCTCCAGAAATTATAATCAAAACTATTATATCTGTACAATAATCAATATTGTTAATGAACACGTCTTTGTTCAAATCAAATTACAGCCCCAACATCAGTGCATTTGGTAGAAAAATATGCGAGCATCGAGAAGAATTATACAATTTTCACAACAAGCAAACACCATGAATTGCTCTAAAACTTGAGATGGGAAAAGGGATCATGATGTACCTGGATCATGAATTTGTATATCAACAACCTTTGATAAACGACCAAGAGAATTTCGAAATGAATCAACATGAAAACAAGAAATGAAAATATATTAGATTATGAAACCAAAATAATAAAATAGAAAAAATCATGAGTTTGGAGATTGAATGAACATACACTAGGTTACAGAGAACTAAATAAATGAAAAGGTGGAATAAAAAAAATGATAAAAACATCTTATAAAAGGCTCTTGTAGACTATTAAATTTAATTATTTTTAGGGAAAAAATGATTTATTTCTCAACGTAAAATCAGCATTTCTTTTTTTATTTCTCAAAAATGGTCCATAAAGTGGTGATTTTGATTAATGTTCTAGTCCCATTATAAAATTGCCTTTTGCAGAACAAGATATGAATTATTTAGATAATAAGTTTAAATAATTTTAAGTTTACAATCCAGAAAAGACAAACATTTGAGACAAACCTGCAAAATACAATCTTTTAAAGTTTTAGTAGTTCAATTAGTCACTCTTTTCAAGATATTATTTTGTAACAAAATATATATATATATATATATATATATATATTAAATATTTGAATATTAATAAAAAAATTGAAAACAAGATAAATCCCATTTGTAAAATTTTAACATTTATAAGATTCAGAATTCAAGTAATTAACTACATATTCACTACCTAATTAATTATCATATTCCTTTAAAATACATGACCAGATCAACAAATTGACTATAAAGGATTTAATTCTTAGTCAAGACGCGACTGAAATTAATTTGGTTGATTTAACAATTGTTACCCATTTTTTTAGTGAGGTTCCAATCTTTATTTTTACGCAACTGTCCGTTAAGCGGCCTCCGCCCGTGCTGGATCCGCCGGAATAATTTTTTTTTTCAAACATTTCTTGTAGCTCAATTGGTTAGAGCTCCTATATTTATGTATGAAGTCTTGGTTTCGATTCCTTCCCATCACTTTTATTGTGAAAGATTTTTAATTCTTTAATTTTTATCAAAATTAAGTAGGACAAGGAGATAAGAATTGAAACCTTGACCTCTCCTTAGAGATAGAAGAACTTGACCATTGTGACATTCACTAAATTTGAAACTAAATTAACCAGAATAATATATATTACATTTTAACGGGTTTAATGCAATTCTAAAAATTTGATTACGTATTCTTAATTTGAATTATATAAAACTTGGTCACAATATCATTTGGTGAATATTGCTAATTTTTACAAAAAAATTATATATGTTCATTTTGAACAAAAAAATTGTTATATTTAAATTTTAGACCNAATTTCTTACATTAATTAGTACAAGACTTTATGTAATTATCGAAGCAAAAATTCAGGCGCGTAGCATAATGCCCTATTCGATTAAAAGATTCGAAACAATTTCTTTCTCAGACCTTGTTTGATTCTTTTTTTTTTTTAAATACATTTTTCTTTCTTCTTTCAACCGCACATTTTTCAATAAAATAATATTACATTCAAATTCAAAAAAATTTCTTATTTTTAACTACATATTCTCCATCAAATTATTATTTCAAAATACATTTTTTGCAAAAAAAAAAAATGGGCATCAAACGGGGCTCTTAATATTTTATTGCTGACAACGATCGACGATCCACGGGCGCCCGTGCTGACTCAAAATTCTGGGTCCGTCACTGCCTGTTAGAAAAAAAAAATTACGATTATTGGAATAATTGTTGCAACAAACTATCTTGTCGCTCTTTTATTTTTTTGCGATATATATGCATTGTGACGACGTTATGGCTACAAATATCGTGTTGCTATTTGTATTTTTTGCGTCAAACAAATAGTATTGCGATTTTGTTAATGCGATGAATGTCCGAAAGTTATCGTAAAATACATTCTATAACTCAACATTCACAATAAACATATTTCTCGTAAAAACTTTATTGGAATATATACATGGCGACAAACTGACTTGTTGCCCTTTTAATTTTTTGCGACATATATATATGCGACGACAGTATGGCTACATATATTGTGTTGCTATTCCGTATTTTTCGCATCAAACAAATAGTGTCGCGATTTTCTTAACACGATAAATGGCAGAAAGTCGTCGCAGAACACAATCCGTGAATCATATAGCACGAGAATACTCATAACAAACATATTGTCGTCGCTAAATTACTTTTGTAACAAAATCTCAATTTTGTGACGACATTTTTTTGTCACGAAATTAGTTATTTTTTGTAGTGTCAATTCATATAAGTTGTATCACATGTCATAGTTGAGAACTATATAAGTAAAACCTAAATAACCAATTTATAATGTACGCTCCGACTAGATACTACATTGGATTTGTGGAGGCAGAGTACCGTCTGATCTGAATTATGCTACATACAATGGCAAAGATGTTGATAATCCTCAAGAAGTTGGTGTAGGGAAATAGGTTGTTACTTTGACCCGGTTTGGCTCCCATTTAAAAAAAAAAAAAAAACTCATTTTTAATCACACATTTCATGGTATCTACAATTTTTATCAACTTTTTAGTCACATATTTTATCAACTTTTATCAACATATATTAAAAATCTGATCTATTTGTTAAATTAATTATTTTATTTAGAGCTTGTTTGAAAGAGATTTTTTGAAAGAAAAATTATTTATTTTTGGAAACAGGACGGTTCAAAAGTAAGAAAAAATTGTTGATCTAATAAAATATACAATTGAAAATGATATTTAAGAAAATCTATCTCAAACAAGCCTTCAATAAAGTATCAATGGATTTATATTTAGTGCTTATACGGTAGAGCCTAAAATTTCATGTCAAAATCAATAGTTAATTTTATTCACATATTTCATAGAACTTACAATTATTTTTTCACCGCTCATTTTGTGAAATCCATCGTTCCTTTTTTTTTATTATTATTATTAAAATCAATTTTTTAATTGTCTCAAAACTATGTAATGGTATGTGCTTCTCTGTGTTCCTGCTTAAAATTTCCTGCTGCGAGTCTAGTAGGAAATCTGTAAATAATTTTATATTGACCTTATCACAAGTTTTTGCAGTTTTTGTTCTAATTTTAAGCCTAGTTTTGTGTCATTAAAAATTAGATTTTTAATAAATGTTAATAAAAAATGATGATATGTGTGATCGAAAAGTTGATAAAAATTATGAATTTCATAAAATGTATAATTAATTATTAATTTTAACTTTATTTTTTATCAAAAATTTTAGTTACATCAAACCGGTTCTCTTATTCATATTTCTCAGCAAAATTAAAATACACTACTCATATAAATGTCAAATCCAAACACTGTATATTGAAAATGATGCATGCATAATATTTTGCACGTGCATGTAGAAATTTAGCAATTGTTAACCAATTTGGGCTCAGATTCTCTACGTACTCCAGCATTGTGCGTAAAATCTGCTCCAATTAAAGATCACATGATCCAATCCAGCACCATAACTCTTTGGGCTTGACCCAGCAACATCAAGACCCGAAACTGAATGCAATTTTTCACTGTTGATATCATCCTTTCCATGCAAATCTTATCAGTCCACTCCTATAAATTCCTGCCCATATACCTTGGCTGCTTGAACGTCCACGCTCCATGGCTCCACTACTTTAATAGCCCATCATAGCGTTTTTCTCCTTTTTTTTGGTTCTCCATAGAATGAAGAACGACACACTCGATCAATATTGTGACCAGTGAGAACAACGGAGTGGATTATTCTCAATAAAAAAAAAAAATCTTTTCCATTGCACTCGCTCTTTGTCCTCAGTCCGGATTCTTTCTATTTTAGACTTTGACTGATCAATCGCAACCAAAAATGGAGGAGAGAGACGATTGGTGGCTTCTAACAACTTAAGAGGAGTCCCCAGAAAACTTGCAATTGAACATAACTTATTCGTTTTTTACTTGGTAAGACTTAATTCTTTGTTACATTTGCACCAGTTGTTTCTGACGAGGACGAGTCTGTTCCCTCTTCACTGATGTAAATGAAAACGTCGATGGGTATAGAATCCGTCAAACTCTATTAATGGAGGAATAAAGTGGAGATAAACCCCCATCCCCGAGCGAGCAAAAGTGCTGAATGGAGTATTGATTCTGGTACACTCAAGTCACAAACCCTTACTACATATATTTCTCTTCAAATTCTACATTCTGCAGATGATTCTGGTACACTCAAGTCACACACCATTATTACATATATTTCTCTTCAATTCTCGATTCTACAGATGATTCTGATACACACAAGTCACACCATTATTACATATATTTCTCGTCAACTCCCCATCCTACAGACGATTCTGGCACACTCAAGTCACACACCATTATTACATATATTTCTCTTCAATTCTCCATTTTACACATGATTCTGGTACACTCAAGTCACACACACCATTATTACATATAAATATATGTATGTTTTCAATTCCCCATTCAATTATATGAGACCTATTAATGGATAGGAAGGGGCCTCATTCTTTTTCTGTAGGTATATTTCAGCAATTTCGGAGGCAAATCTAGACTTTAGGACTCACAAAGTCTTCATTCGCCTTCCTGATCTGTTTAAGATATGAGACAACAACACTATTAGTTCAAAGACTGAATCAGAGGAAAAAATAAGCAGAAAAGGCCAATGATGCACCTGGACTTCTTCAAGATTGACTCCATTTTCCTTGAGAATTGATAAAAATCGTTCAAGGCTATCCTCAGTTGGCTTATAATGTCCACTGGAAGGTGAGATGCGCTAAACAAAGTACAGAGGTCGGCATTAGATAAAAATTGTTTTTAGCAAAATCCTATTGGCCGTGTGGCTTCACAGTTCAATGTACTCTATCACTTTCGTCCTTTCAAGTTTCAAAAGTAGGGTTCGGTGTATGGGGTGCCATATTCTAGTTTTTATGCTTGTCATATATTTAGGACCGGGCAGTAGCCCCAAATATTCCTGCATCCATTGGATTGGCCTTTATAGATACTTTCTCAAGTTTAATTAGTCCATTAGAAACAACATTCCTAGTAAATGAAACCTAACATCTGTATATTTCATCCTATCACTATAATAAGTTTCTTATTTATCAAAGAATTACAAGATTTTTTATCTATGTACGACAGCAACATTGCATTAGCTGGTTTCCCTTTGTTTTTCGTCCAACAGCCAATTAAATCTTGACAAGTGGCAGTCTGTCAAAAAAAATGTCAACCAGCCATGTACGCATAGCAGGATTTATGTTTATCAAATCCTAGTTCAATTGACACTCCATGAAGTCAGATTCCTTCCTTAACCCCATCTGTGGCAACAATATATTGTACCTCATCCACTATCAACATAAAGTATCTAAAGCCAAATTAGTAGGCACAAATGCTGACAACTATAAATTAGCATGTAGATAATCAAGAATATTAACGATTTCTGAACACTAGGCAGAAAATGAAATCTACATTTTTCTTAGTCTCCTTGTAGTCTTAGAAGTTGAAGGCCTTTGTCACTAATGTGGCCCACATGCCACAATTGTGACTTATCTTAGGATTTGAGATAGTTGATGAAGTGAAACTTAATGGTTTTGTCCAGCACTAAGTGTATTTTTCTTAAATTAATACCAATACACCCGTTCCTTATCTTAATCTTACGGGTGAAATCGTATATATATTACCTATAGAGAAATCAGATTTCTTTGCAGATCAAGTACATACTTTATTTTACGCTGAACTAAATCAATAGTTTTAGGTAATGTTACAAAGACATATGATTTCCCATTAGGACTTGACCACCATTTATTCTCTCAAAATCAATTAACCATTCTCTTACAGGGCAGGTGTGGAAAAGTATAGCCTGAATAAAGAATACATTCTTGAATAGGCTGACTTCTTGTTGCAACATAGATTACATCTATGTTATTATCTTCATTATTAAATAAACTCCAAGTTTCAATGTACTTCTTATTCCTCAAGTTTGGCCCTTTGTCTTTTTTTGTGCATTTCCTTGTTTCCTATTCCAATCCATTTTATTAGAATAACCATTTTTAGGGCTACTCTTGCCTTTTCCTGGTAAGTTGTCTCAAGTGACACTCTCTCCCGTTTCACTTTTTAGTTCCAACTCCTCATTTCTAAGGGCACTTCACCTGTGATTATCAACTTGTCTAGGCCTTATTCGATAGTGATTTTTTTCAAAATGTGTGGTTAAAAAGTAGGGAAAATTTTGAGTTTATACGTAAAATATTTTATTGTAGGAAAAAAAGTTCCGAAATAATTATAGACAAAGAGGGGCTAAAATTGTCTATTCCAATTTAACGTAAAATAATTGAAATAACTAAATAAGAAACAAAAAGAAATGGAAGAAAGGAATTATCACCCCCAACCCCAACCCCAACCCCACCCCCACACCCACCAACCACAACCAAATCCGCCGCCGCCACCTGCCCCAAACAAATCTACCATATAACATCTCCACCTGAAAAACGTCAGTATATGAGGAGCAGAAGAAAATATAGGAACGGATTGTGGTGGTCTTAATAGAGTTTCTCTTCAAGGAAGCTTTGATTCATGTTCTGCACAATTCCTTTTTGCACCGCCTTCTGATCTAACATACAGAACGTGAAAATATATAACTGTGAATTTCAGAACTTGATTCCATTTGATATTTTGGGTTTCTTTTGTGGTCTTCAGATTTGGCGTAAATTTCAGAATCTGGTTCCGTCTTCTGGGTCTTGAGATTTAGGGTTTCTTCTTTCAAAAAACTAAAATGATGATTGATTCCGTTTGATACATATAGTTTGACACAGAATTTGGTAGATGTTCGTGCATCTATGTGTATGTTTTATATATGTATATGAATTTTTAAGGTTTAGATTTGTTTTGAAGGTTTGTATGGACGTTTGATTTTGAGATGGATGGTAGGAGAATAACGGCGAGTGCACGTCCATGTTGTTGGCCACGTGTGGTGGCGATGATGCAGTGATAGAGAAGAAGATGATGGTTCCAAATTTGTTTGGGGCAAGTGGTGGTCCTGGTGGAGGTGGACTTGGTTGTGGTTGGTGGGGGTGGGGTGAAGAAGATGAACCTTTTCTTTTATTCGTTTTTATTGGTTGCTTATTCAATTATTTCAACTATTTTATGTTAAATTGAAATAGACAATTTTACCCTCCTTAATTGGTTGAAAAAGGTCAGATTTATATTTTTTGGGTATAATTTGGACGGATTTCATCCATTTGTCCTTCAGCAGCATGCACTTGAAAAACTTGGAACTGCGAGTGCAATCAATTAAAGATAAGGATATAACATGCAAATGTATAAAAAGTTTGGAATCATGAATGCAATAAATCTAAAGACATTGACACTTCGTCGTCACATTTTGCCCTGTTACAGCAATGCTAAGAGCCAATGTATGCACTTGCAAATAGTTGCAATGTAATTACCACCTGAAGGACATGAGACATAATACATGTACAATTATGATTGATAATCATGAGTTGGCAAGAATTTACACAATTCATTTTAAAACTGTTATTTAAATTAATAGTACGGATCTTGACAACATATGGATTGTCAACAAAGTCTATTGTAAAAATAGTTCTATTTTAAGGACATTGCCTAATTCGGCACACTTTAGGACATGATAATATTATTCTACGTTTTATCGAGAAAGAATTTACCTTAAGTACTCCATCTTCTACCAAGAGTCTCCCAGCAGTTAAAGTAGCTTCTCCCGCAAGAAAGCTTGAATGATGGAAAATTCCTTTCTCTTTCTGAGTGTTATCGAAATATAGATGTGTCAATGAATAAAGAAGTTTCAATTGAGAAAAAGAGGGACTTTAAAATAACATGAAGTGTGTAATTCCAATTTTTTAGACATTACCTCTCCAATGTAAAGTTTCTTAGATGTGCTCACTACAAAGATATATTTCAACTGTGGAGATCCATGGTGAAGAGGTTTTCTGGTCATATTGTGCAGTATTTTTCCATCAACAACCACATACTCGTATTTTTTTCTCTCTTGCTGTTCATATCAAACAAGAATAAAAAACTAAGCCCCACCCTGCTTAAAATGTTGCATGGGTTAGAATAGAATAACATTTCAAGAAAGATAGTCTATTTACCCACCATAACGTGCGTGCTTTATGTAACAATATATTAATAAATAAAATTTAAGCTCCAATTTTTCTTTTATACCATCCATTAAAACGTGTCAAAAATGTAGGAAAAAAATCCTCGTGCAAAAGGTAATGCAAATATTTTGATCGCGTACTGGTCCAAAATACTTGACACGTTGTTGATCAAGCTTTGATCTTGGGCACTCTTCAAGATTAAGGTCTTTGCCATCTCCAGAATCCAACCTATAAAAAAGAAGATATGTTGAAGTTTCAATTAAATTGCTTTCAACAAATTGTATTTTCATTTTTTTTTTTTTTTTTGACTATATAAGTAGAGGCACTAACAAACTCAACTCGTTCAAGTTAGACCGCAAAAAATCTATCAAATTGTAACTTGATACGACTCATTTGACACCACTACTTGACCCGTGTGTTTTAAGGACTTCGATCTCACCAGAAAAAGAAATGTTGATTGGTGGAGCTTTTAAACCACTCTTTATAGTATAGTTGTAAGTTGTTCCCATAACGATGCCTTGGATCAGTCTGCATAAATAACATATCTAATGTTAACTCCAAAAAAAATGTGAAGATGAGAATGACATCTAGTCATCATACACTTGTTATGTCTTTGGCTACACATAGTTACAATGCGAGAACAAAAGATCACCACAAGGATAAGCTAACCATAAAAACACTAAGATGGCAAGAAGAAAGAGTAACTAACGGCCTCAATCCAGTGTTTCAAGACCAATATGTGTGCCTTGGTATCAATGGACAAACCCTTGCCTACCTGTCCACATATTTAGTTAAAGACAAGTCAAATCATCAAATGCAGTGATTATCAAAACAATCATCTATTGAAGCACTTAATTGTCAATCTTCCGTTATATATATTTCTCTTTTTCTTAAATTTTTCGACCTTCTTTTACATAACTAATTACTAATCCAAAGTAGTAAAAAGAATGAATTTTTTCATACTTTGGAAGCATTCATAATGATGCGCTTCCACCACAAGGCTGTTGTCTTAGGCTTCAAGAAGTCTTCATACGATACAGGATTGTTATTCCATAGGTTAAACCCCATTTCAACAGCCACCTTCAATTTCACCATGGAAAAATTGAGAAAGTTACAAGAATTTATGAAGCATAATTTTTGTATGTAATATAAACAAAATTCGCAATTCTATGCTTTGGTGGATGGTGAGATTGAACTATTAGCAACGTGGTTTGAGAATTTTTAACACTCTTATAATTGTGTGACTCCAGATGGGAGAACTATGTTTACCCTTCTTTGGTGGATGGTGAGATTGAACTATTAGCAACGTGGTTTGAGAATTTTTAACCCTCTTATAATTGTGTGATTCCAGATGGGAGAACTATGTTTACCCTTCTTTGGTGGATGATGAGATCGAGATATCTAAATATCTAAATCGAATGCTCTTAATGCTCAGTTCAAAGGAATTATATCAAATTATATTGTTTCTAGTTTTCTTTTCCAGTAAGATGGTTTCTTCTTCTCCGGTAAGCGAAGGAAGAGGGTTAAGAAAATTCAATGAAGGTAGAAGATTTAGGAAGAGAAACCTAGAGATCGAGAGCTAAAAGAAAATTCAACGAAGGTAGAAGATTTTGGAAGAGAAAGCTACAGATCCACACTGAAATGACAGTTCATACTCAGGATTAGAGTGAATGGATGATGAGATTGTGAATCTGTTGATGGTTTTAATTATAGAGTTTTGGATGATGAGATTGTGAATCTGTTGATGATTTTAATCTGTACAAGCAGCAAAATTGGAGTTTTAATGTGTGAGTGATAAGCTTTTACCTTTGGAACAAGCTCAGACCTGCAGAATCGGACCAGATGACAGTGCCGTGCCTAGTGAGTCTCTCCAATGTTTGTAAACCTAGAGTAGTGCAAAGGTGGCAGCCATTTAATTTGTTCCGTTTGATGCCGTTTATCAGCATACAGACGCCATTTTCCGCCAACATTTTCCGTTTGATGCCGTTTATATATATATCCAACATTTTCCGTTTGATGCCGTTTATATATATAGCCATAAGAAAGATGTTTCTGTGTGTTCCCATTTTACCATCTTTCTTATGGCTATTATAATAGCCATAATAGCATAGCAATATATTTTTGTCAATCAATTTTGACTTAAAAGCTTCAGCAACTAAGGTTACATCTATACGCTTTTCATACTTAAGCTGTGTTTATTTTTTGCAATTAGTCAGTAAAGATGAAACTTGAATTAAGGATATATATATATATATTTGTACCGTTTTTAAATCACTTAATATAAAAGTTTAAGTGTATATTATATTCATCTCTATAAATTGAATTCATTAACAGCATATTTGTGCATATATACGTCCTGATGACTTTCGAAGAAAAATCTTCACCGTTCGACGTGAAAGTCTGGTAATTGCATGTAATCTCTTGAATTAGCAGATAAAGTAATAATGTTGATGTACCCACCACCCAAAAGTGTGGAGCCCCCTGGCATTTCTCGGTCGCAAATGAGCCCCGATAAAGTAGACATTTCTTCCCTCCACCTATCACAGGCATCAGTTGGCCTCCCGTATTTATCCGCAAATATTCTGATAACTTTAGAAGAAAATTCTTCATCCGTTAATTGCATGGAATCCTTGAATAAAAAACAAAGTAATACTCTGCTATTGGGTGAGTTTACACCCACCCCGAAACCAAGAAATGGTCAACACCACAAGTGTAGAGCCCCCTGGCAGTTCTAGGGCCGACATGGGCCCGATAAAGTCGAATTGCTTCCCATCACCTAGTTGGCCTCCCGTAAAGCATAGGGATCGCCTAACTTTATCGAGGATTTTTATTGAAAATTGATAAGTTTACTTATGAAAAGTTGTGTGGGATGACCTCTACAAAATCTCGAAGGGCCCCACCTAACTTTATCGAGGATTAATAGTTGATGTTATTATTTTTTTTCTTGCATTTCAAATTAATTTCTCCAATTATGTGGCTAATTATACATAACTAACGTGGAAAGAATAATGTTGTTGCAATTATCCACAAAGATCTATAAAGGAAATAGCAAATCAAACAAATTTGGTTATCATCGACTAAAATGAATGCAATAATAAACAAATTTTACAGACATTGATTGCAATTAAAATATATTGCAACAAACAAAAAAATATATTATTTGTGTACATATTTATCCCAATTAAAAATTATATTTTTTTTATCAAAAAAGAGTGCATTGCCTTTATTTTAGTTAAATACACGAATAATTAGAAAAATGAAATAATCTATACCATCTACAATTCTACGCCCTATTTGGGTCCATTTTATTGTAAAATGCATTTTTATTTTTTTTTCCTTCTCAACCATGCCCTCGTTTGAGCCCCATTTTGAGAGAAAAAAATATATTTCTGAATAGTTATTTTTGAAGAATGTATGGTTAAAAATTAAGAATGTTTTTCTATTTACGTGTTATATTATTTTATTGGTAAATGTGTGGTTGAAAATGAGTTTTAAAAAAATGATTTTTTGATAAAATGGGGCTCAATCAAGTTACATATATAATCTTCAATAAAATAATATTACACGTAAATTTAAAATTTTTCTTTATTTTTTAACTAAGCATTCTCCAAAAAATTATTATTTTAAAATATATTTTTACCTAAAAACTAATTTTAGTGAAGTCCAAACGGAGTGTAGCCTCCTACAGTGGCATAGATACGGTAAAATATTTCATTGTCTGGGTGAGGAAAAATGCATCCTACTCGAGATTAAAATAATGCGACCGGATATGCACCCCACTTGAGATTAAAATAATGCAATTGGATTTTTTAAGGAAAAATTGTAATAGCAGTCCCTAATCTTTCATTTTTTTGCAGACTTTACCCTAACCTTCAATTTGTATCAACAGAAATCCCTAACCTTTTAAAAATAAGCACCTGAGGTCCAAATCATCTATTTGACCGTTAGATGACTAACAAAAGTGGACTTTGACTAAGTTAGATCAAATTGAAATGGGTAAAATTATAACATTGCTATTTTATACATAAAATAATTTTAAAAACCAAAAATAAAATAAAAAAGAGAAGAGAAGAAACAAAAATAAAAATAAAAAAATCATCTTCTTCCCCATGTCATCCACCCCCACTCCCCACACACAACACCCACCCCAAACCAAAACCCAAAAAACAATTACCCAATCATCGACCTGCTATCGCCGACCACCACCTGCCACTATCGCCCGTCGCCGACCACCACCGCAATCCAAAACCAATTTGAAAATCACGATCTTAAAAACCTGCCAACCTCATCTCTCATCTTAGTCGAGATTATACAGTTTGACCACTTTCGAGAACTAGCAATCCATTCTAACTTCTTACAGGAGTTGATGGACTCGAGCATATAAGGCTTTTTGATACCGAAGTGGAGTCTCTCATAGGAGTAGCCGTTCTCGAGGGCTGTTGACTTGCTATTGAAGTCATTTCCGTCCCCATATCCCTCACGCACATAGAGCACAAAACCGATGCAAAACTATTAACAGGCTTATTGATTCTTCATATCATCACAATCTACTTTCTTAGTTCCCACTTCATATGGACTCGCACTTATAGAGCCAGCACCATCGTTTTTCCCTCATCTCCACTTGAGTATTCCTTCTTTGGTATCAGAGCTATCAATCTCCTGTCATCATCATTTGAATTACTGTGGAAAGCTTTTGTTCGATTTTTATCTCTTCCTTTCAATAGATTTACTAGCCATTTCGATGCATCGTCCCATTTCAATGGAGTTGGTTTTGAGATTCTAATTTTCAAATTAGGGGAGATTCTTTGTGTTGTTGTTTGAAATGTTGATTTTGATTTGCGATGGTGGCTGGGGATGGTCGGCATTTGCAGGTAGTTGTCGGCAATAACAGGTCGAAGGGTAGATAAGCGTTTTATGGGTTTTGGGGGGTGGGGGGAGTGGGAGGTAGGTGAGATGTGGAAGAAGATGATTTTTAATTTTTGTTTCTTATCTTTTCTCGTTTATTTCATTTTGTTTTATTTTATTTCTGGTTTTTTAAATTATTTTATGTATAAAATAGCAAAGTTATCATTTTACTCATTTTAATTTGGTTAAAATTAAACAAACCCCACTTTTGTTAGTAAACTAATGGTCAAATGTATAATTTGGACTCCGGATGCTTATTTCTCAAAGGTTAGGGACTTCCCCTGACACAAATTGAAGGTGAGGGTAAAGTTTGCAAAAAAATGAAAGGTTAGAGACCGTTGCTGCAATTTTTCCTATTTTTAATACAATCTTGCTAAGCAAATGAAAACGCGTGTAAATCCCAAACGATATGTTTGAATATATCAATCATGAAATCAATAGAATCCTGCAATAGTCAATTCTAGACGAATTAGTAACCACGTAAAAAAGGATCCGAATATAATTTACTGACTTTTCATCATTTCGACTGGAATTTGTATCTTAGAAAACTCTTTACATTTTTATTTTTTATTTTTTGCTGAAATTGAAGGATCCAAGGCTGTTTGAATCAATTCTGAATTTGTATCTATTCATAATTTGATGTTGACTTCAAACGTAGCTTCACCATCAAATATAATACTGAGGAATGGACTTTGGTCTCCGAAGAAAAAAGGATTAAAGAGTGGAAAAATTACAAAAATTGGAATTTTGTATAGAAAATTAGTTCTGATCAATCCTTAAATGACAAATTTAAGTGAAAATCGTTTCTCAATTAATGAAAAATTAAGACAAATTTAAGTCACTTTAATACGAGGCATTATTGAAAAATTATGTAAAATATTATGGAATATTTTACAATTGTTTGATTGGAAAGATCTCTTTTCATATGAAAGATTGTAACTTTTGAAATTATTATTTCTCAATAGGCATCTCTTCATATATATAGAGATAAATTTCAAGAGTTGTATCTTTTTATAAAGCTGTGTCTCTTGAGACAAAACTTTACAACTACATATAAACCCCATATCTTTTGAATTGTCATTCACTCACTTCATCGTTACATTATCATATTGATTCATATTCATTTCAAAATAATTTTAGCATCTATTTTGGAATAATATTATTTGTACATAAAGAGTTACATAATGATTTACATACAGATGAGTTGTCAAAAAGAGAGTAATGAATTTTTTTTTATTTGATTGAAGAAGTTTTAAAACGATCATAACTCATCACATCCCGTGTAAGTAAATTATTATGTAAACTATTATTTACATGTAGAACGATAGTTTATTTTGAGTCAAGTTTTATGTGAAAAGAGATTAAAATATCAATAGATTCACTAATTAATTTCCTAATAAACACTCACAAACTTGAATAGAGACAAGGATTTTCCTAAATTTGTCTCTCTAATATCCCCAAAACAAAACATGCATATGCCCTAAAATGACATTAAGTAATGCCCCAACAAAGTTCTTACATAAAAGTCAGAGATGGATGTTGTCTCTGAGTGCAAAATGGTCTACGCGTTAGGGGACCCTTCTTCTTCTTCTTCTTCTTCTTCTTCTTCTTATATTATTATCGTCGGAGTGCAAAATGGTCTACGCGTTAGGGGACCCTTCTTCTTCTTCTTCTTCTTCTTCTTATATTATTATCGTCGGAAAAGCCGAAACCACTGCAATTTCAGAGTATTTTGCTGAATGTCAAAACCACTGATAATATTATTATTATTATCATCGATGGTTGTCTAATCAATGAATTTTGGTCTCTATCTCTTTATATCGGAGCCTTTGAAGGTATGCTAACAAGAGGGTGAATTATTGCGTACGTGCTATCTGTCTTATTCCAAAATTCTTAAATCCTTAACTAACACATTTAATTATTAATCTAAGATAATTTCTTTCAACTTCAATAACTATCCGAAATAACTATTTCTCGATTCCATAACGTGTCATTTAATACGAACTACAAAACGAGCTCAATATTGATATACAGATCTTGCTAGATGTACATCAAAATTTATATAATTGATTACATAATGTCACAATCAACTTTTTTATTCAATATTTTCCCTCCAGTCATATTATGTAATCCAATATGTATATTTTGTATGTACAAATATCAAAATCATTGATATACTTATCATTGCTCTATTAAAATCTAATTATTTAGCTCAATTAAAAATGAATTTAATACTATTTTACTTCAGTCCCTCAACTTATCAAAATTATAAAAATATAGTATATAGAACAAAAAATTTATTCTATAAAAATTTTGGAACGTTAAGACACTCCTTATAAATACAAACGTGAGTAGTGACCATAAGAGTGATTCGCATCTACCTAATAATGTACATAATGATTTAACTTTGTTCAAAAGTAGTATCATCATCATCGAATATAATATTGAATGCCGACAGCCCATAGGAGCAGCACGATGGCATGAAGAAAAAGTAAGTGACAGAATCTAACCTTCAATATTAGTGCCTTGGCACCTTCAATTTCAGCACAAGAAGGTCTTGACACACTGGCATTTCTTTTAACTTCCTAGAATTCTGCTGGCTGGAAGTGGAAGTGGGAGTGGGAGTGGGGAGACCTTTTGACCTTTAAGACAACCCACCCTCACAATAAAATATTTTACTTAATCTCCATCTTTATCTGTATGCTCTTTTAAATGCCTCTAAGTGACAACATTCTATTTTAAGGATTCGAATATATTATTTCATTTCTTTTGTCTTATTTTCTTATTTT